>JAVXUP010002069.1:0-162570 GCA_033070095.1 Escallonia herrerae
TGGATGGCTGCAATGAAAGATGAGTTGAGCTCAATGGAGAAGAATCAGGTCTGGGAGTTGATTGACCTTCCGCCAGGGCGCAAGACTATTGGAAACAAGTGGGTTTTTAAAGTCAAACGCAAGGTAGATGGGTCAATTGACAAGTATAAGGCACGTCTTGTGGCGAAAGGCTATACCCAACTGCGGGGTGTGGACTATGAAGACACTTTCTCCCCAGTGGTGAGATTTGCTTCAATTCGCCTGATCCTAGCTATTGTCGCCCAGCAGGATTTAGAACTTTTTCATATGGATGTTAAGACTGCGTTTCTCAATGGAGAACTAGACGAAGAGATTTATATGGCTCAACCTGAGGGTTTTGAAGTCAAGGGACATGAGCGCAAAGTTTGCCGTCTCAAACGTTCTATATATGGTCTCAAACAATCGTCTAGGCAGTGGTACTTTAGGTTTCATCATGCCATTACCTCTATAGGTTTTGAAATGATTGAACAAGACCATTGCGTTTACGTAAAACGATCCAAGAAAAATATTCTGATCCTTTCTTTGTATGTGGATGACATTCTTTTAGCTGGGAATGACATGAGTTCCATTGTCGCCACTAAGCAGTGGTTGTCCTCAACTTTTGAGATGAAGGACATGGGAGAAGCTAATTATGTGCTCGGGGTTAAAATCATACGTGATCGTCCAAAGAGACTTCTCGGTTTGTCTCAAGAGACATACATCAAGAAAGTCATTGAACGATTCCGTATGCATAACTCAAAACCCATAGACACTCCAATGGACAAGGCGTGTACTTTAACAACAGACCAATGCCCAAAGAATGATGAGGAAAAGAATCGGATGTCCAAAGTGCCTTACGCGGCTGCAGTAGGGAGTCTGATGTACGCTATGTTGTGTACGCGTCCAGACATCTGCTATGCCGTTGGAATGGTGAGTCGTTATCAGAGTAATCCTGGACCCGCTCATTGGAATGCGGTGAAGAGGATTCTTCGATACTGCGTGGAACCGCTGATCTCGTCCTGTGTTATCATGGTGGAGACTTGAGACTGAGAGGATACAGCGATGCTGATTGGGGCGCTGATAGAGATGAGCGCATATCCACTTCAGGTGGAGCTATCTCTTGGTGCAGCAAGAAAAAGTCTTGCATCGCCCTATCCACGATGGAGTCGGAGTATGTTGCTTGTTCAGCAGCAGTCCAGGAAGCTGTTTGGTTGAGGTCATTCTTACAGGCTCTAGGGGTTACAGCTCATGCAGATGAGGCTGTCACTGTTCACTGTGACAATACAGCTGCCCTAGATTTTGTAAAGGACCCCAAATATCAAACACATAGGCCTTCGTTATCACTTCATTAGAACTTTAGTTGCGCAAGGAGAGGTGACCATGAAACATATACCTACTGGCAGAATGGTGGCTGATCCTTTGACCAAGCCTATTGCTAGAGATGTTTTCCTTTCTCACATTAGGAGTATGGGACTACGTAGGTTTTGATATGTTTATGGCATCTTATGTACTTGACATTATTATATTAAATTTTCATTCCTTGATTTGAGTTTATTTTGGAATGAATGGATAATCTTTGTGATTACATATACATCCTTATTGAGAGTGTCACCAGGCTCGAATTGACCCACTCACACGGGTAATTCACCTTGGCGCTAAGATAGCGAGCAAGATGAGACATAATTGTCTTAAGCGCCAAGTGGGCGAATAAGATGATACAGCTTATAAAGCAAACATGTCGCCTTAGTTGGAGCTAAGATGAGACCTATAAAGTTAGGTCGATCATAGAGTATCTCCACAACTCTATGTAGCCTGTTTACAGCCGAATGTGAGATTTCAGGCAGGCACTATGAGAGTGACTGGGCTGAAAAACTCAGGTTAGGCGCTTGTACAGCGACTAGACTTAGATTCGTATGGCGTATTTTATTATACATTTATGTGACACGCCCTTGCGGGTTACGCCATAGCATGCAAATCATACTGCATGTGCTAAATGCAGACCGACAGTGGGAGTGACGAATGAATCCCTGCTTCGTCACTGTGTGAGCCACTTGGATCAAAATTTTTGATCCTATATGGTACCCTTTTCACCTTAGACTATGTCATGAAGAGGATACTCAATGTCGCTACTTTAGCATGTACCCTTGGATCATGGATGATGCGGTCTCGCGGGGCATGTCTAGGAAAGCGGTTGGGTCTAATTGGAATGACATGAGGGCTTTGGGAAGAAAGTTCAATATTACATCATGTTGTGTGATTCATAGCCCGGGCGACTTTGTCGATTTTCGTTTCGATATGAGTCATGAATACATAACATATGAGAGGTTTAACACTGCTCATTATGAGGGATTTGAGAGTGTTTAATCTGGTGTAGTTGAACTATCTGGGGTACATACGAGATTTTTTGGAGTGATGTATTGTGTTAGTTTGGTGATAACTTAATACAATACTCCTCAACTGGACATCCTTTCTCGTAGGTCGCACGTTCCATTTCCTGTATGAGGAGATGAGTGGACGAGAGATAAAGAGGGACTGTACGATTTATTTGCCCTGTGTGTGGGCGAGTGGGAGCTGTTAATAAATTGGGTCAGTGGACCCATTATCCGCCCACTAACAGATAATGTGTATTTGTTAGTTTGGATAAATACAGTTATTTAGAGAATATTTATCTCTTAAGTGTTTGAGATAAATACAATCTTTATCTCCTAAGAGTTGGAGGTAAAGTCAGTCTCTAATTGTATCTCTATATAAAGGCTAGAGATATCCCAATAAATCAAGAAGTCAATAGTAATAACCCTCTCTCTATAGCACTCTCTCTAGAGCAATCACCAAGCTCTAGGATTTGGTTCGTGGACGAAGAACTCGACTCTAGTAGCCGTTTTCGTACCTGCGAAAAAGATCAAGCGTGTTGGAGGCTCGTAACAATAAGGATCAAGCGTGTTGGAGGCTCGTAACAATAAGGATCCTACGTCGGAATATTCGGAGACTTCATACGATATGTTTTCGAACTCACTACGTATTACGTGGTAGCGTAATAATTGTTGTAATCGTTTCAACACCCGCCATCAATCTACAAGTAGTCGGGGCACTATTCCAATTCGTGCCCATGTCAGTACTCACGTTATTGATTTCTTGCCTCCATGAAACTTGGTACCTTGATGCTAGGGCTCTTAATCACATCAAGATTGATCTCTATTAGATAAATCTTACCAGTGAGTACAGGGAATCGAACACTCTTTAAGTACCCGATGGTAAGAGCCTTCGTATTCGACAATCTGGTTCTACCTCTGTTTACACCGCCTCCTCTATATTTAAAGTCAATGAAGTTGTTCACGTCCTTCATGTTACAAAAAACCTTGTTTCTGTTCATCAGTTTATCAAAGAATATAACTACTTTTTTTGAATTTTATCCTACCCTTTTTGCTTTGCAGGACAAGGACACCCAGAAACCCTTGCTCACAAAAACACTTGATGACGGTGCTTGAAATTCATCAGATGAAGACCATTCGAGTTCTGGTGAGGGGCTTTAAGGCTTGTTAACAAAATGTTTTCATTGCAGCCTTCTAATTCAAGTTTGATGAAACATGATTTGATGAAGACAACTGGACTTGGTTTCCATTCTGGGATGTAGATCTTGATGTTGGATTTGATTTCACCGAATCCTATGTGAAACCTTCGCCTGTTGCAAGTAGAGGCAACTTGAAAGGGATGTTGAGTGTTTAGTAATCTTTCAAGTTTTACGTCCCACATGATGTTTAGTTGGAATAACATAACCGGTAATCAAGAGTCGAAACTAGGATTTTCTGATTTTCCCAGCTAATTAATTTAATTAACCAAATAATTAGATTACGCCTCGAAACTTCGAATTTTTTCTGTTGCATGTCGTTAACCTACCCTTTTAGCTCCGGGAGCTTTCGGTCTATATAGGTTTTTTGTCGAGTAATAAGTTTAGTTTTCCTGGTACAACAAATTCTGGAAGAAGATAAAATTTTCGCTTAAACTCTTTGAACTTGGGTTTTAATCATTATTTCGCCAGTGTTGATAAGAAGTCTTGCTGTATTTCTTCTTCTTCTTTTTGGAACATTTTAATGTAGCTACAACGAAAACCATCGACTTCTCATCCGTTGCTTTCAAAGCCAACTACCTTTTCACTTCTTCATAGAGTTGTCAAACGGGCCGGGCGGCCCGTGGGCTGGCCCGGCCCCATCCATGAACAGTAGCGGCCCAGCACAAGCGGGCTTGGGGCCTGGGCCTGGACCAGGCCTTCAGTTTCTGCGAAAAAGCTCGGCCCGGCCCGGCCCGGAAACGGCCCGGTTCTGGCCCGGTTTGGCCCGGGTCTGGCCCGGTTTTGGCCCCACCACTTGTTTGAATTTTTTGCTTTTCCCCCCCTTTCTTCCACCCCTTTTCCAAAATTCCACTTTTACCCCCCCCCCCCAACAGCATTGTTATGTGTTAAGATTTTATTAATAAAGCTCACCAAGAAGAGTATGAAAATGTTTAACATATAATAAAAAATATAATGGCTAACAAATAAATATGTATATACATACATACATATATATGTATATTACTTATAATTAAATAAAAGGATAAAGATTAGGTTCGTTAAATTGTGAATATTGCCTAGAGATGAAATTTAAAATTGAATAACAAGAAAAAAAAAAAGGGCCCGGGCCCGGCCCTAGATATTGGGCCTAGGGCCAGGGCCTGGACTGGGCCTAGGTTTGCCTTCGGCAGGCCCGGCCCGGTTGGCAGCCCCACTGGCCCGGCCCCGGCCCGGCCCCACAGCAGGCCCGATGGGCTTGGGCTGGGCCGGCCCAAGCCCGGCCCTTTGACATCTCTACTTCTTCATGTTCTTGTTTTTCATGAGGTCACTTACTAAAGGAGTGTAACTTGGACGGGCTGGACGGACCCAAGGGTCAGACTATGTCCAGCCCACTCTTCAAAAGTCGTGCACATGTCCAACTCAGCCCATCTACGGGCCTAATAATATATGTCCACGTCGAGCCCATCAAATTTTTTGTTAATACGGGCTGGACATGGAGAGCCCACAAGTCGTCCATGGTTGCGAATTACGTTTTTTTAGAACGATTTCGAAACATATCATTGACCATCCAGCTCTACAATTTAGGCATGATAATGAAAAAAAAGTATATTTTAAAGTCTCAAAATGAACTTAAATATAAGCATAGAAACTAAGCATGGAAACAAATATTTGAGACAAAATGAGATAAAAAGACTAAAAGAAACAAAATATATACATGTGTGTGTGTGTAATAATATAACCACAAGAAAATATGTATTTTGCGACGGAGTTTTAGCGACGGAAAGTATTCCGTCGTTAAACATGTCTTTAAGCGACGGAATATACCGTCGTTAAAACTCCGTTGCAAAATACTATTACCGACGGAAGACACCGTCGGTAAAAGTATTTTGCAACGTAGTTTTAACGGCGGACTTTTAGCGACGGAATTACTGTCGCTAAATATTTTTTATAAAATTAGTAATTTTGAGTTTTTTTTTAAAATTATTTAAACGACGGAATAAAACCGTCGCTAAAAATTCTGTCGCAAAAGTCTTTATAATAAGACATTCACTGACGGAGTTTTAGCGACGGTCTTATTCCGTCGCTAAAGCTCCTCCATTTAAATCCAGATCTGGTTTCTTTCTCTCTCCCCGTTCTCTCTCTGAAATTCTGCTCCCACCCACCGACCGCCGTTCTCACCTCCGGCGACCCTTCTCTACGGCGACCCAGCTCCGGCGACACTCCCGTCCCCCACCCGACGCCGCGCCACCAAGCCTTGCACTCCGGTCGTGCCACAAAGCCTCCACTGTCGCCGCGCAAGGAAACCCACCACTGCCGCCGCACCACCAACGCCGGCGCCGTCGTACCCACCTCGAGATTTGTATGTCAATTGCCCTAAATTATCTAAATTTTTTGTTAATTTGTCTTCAATTTAGGTTACATGCCCTAAATTATCTGAATTATTTAGATTTGTATGTCAATTTAGGTTCAATTTTTTGTTAATTTGTCAATTGCCCTAAATTATCCGAATTATTTATGATGTCATTCACTTTATTGTTCAGACGGATCTTGGCTTATTGAAGAACTTGAACTTGTTATCTCTAATTTCCTTAATTCTTGACGAGGTAGGGAAGAAAACCATATTCGGTAGTTAGTCTGTAACACCGATATAGATCATGGTGACACTGAAAGGTCATAGATTATGGGCCATTGCATGACATCAGGATAAGAAAGCCTCTGTATTGTTTATTCAATTCAACCGACCACTAAATTGAAGTAATTGAACCATAATTGAACCCTAAGTAAATCCTAAATTGAATGCCCTAATTGAATCGAACCCTAAATTAAACTAATTGAACCCCTAATTAAACCCTAAATTGATTGCCCCAATCTAACCGAACCCTAATTGAACCCTAAATTGAATGCCTCAAATCAACCGAACCCTAAATTGAATCAATAGAGCCCCCTAATTGAACCTTAAATTGAAGTAATTGAATCCTAAATTGAATGCCATAATTGAATCGAACCCTAAATTAAACTAATTGAACCCCTAATTAAACCCTAAATTGATTGCCCCAATCTAACCGAACCCTAATTGAACCCTAAATTGAATGCCTCAAATCAACCGAACCCTAAATTGAATCAATAGAACCCCCTAATTGAACCCTAAATTGAAGTAATTGAACCCTAAATTGAATGCCCTAATTGAATCGAACCCTAATTTGAACTAATTGAACCCCTAATTAAACCCTAAATTGATTGCCCCAATCTAACCGAATCCTAATTGAACCCTAAATTGAATGCCCTAATCCAACCGAACCCTAAATTGAACTAATTGAACCCTAAATTGAATGCCTCAAATCAACTGAACCCTAAATTGAATCAATAGAACCCCCTAATTGAACCCTAAATTGAAGTAATTGAACCCTAAATTGAATGCCCTAATACAATCGAACCCTAAATTGAAATAATTCAAGCGCATCGGATATGTGAATTTTGAACATTTCTTTCCCATTTGAACATTGATCATTTGTTTGATAATTTTAGGTTGTTAATTGTGCGTTTTAGAATTGTGATTATTGATCGATGATTTTAGGTTATTAGCTGTGCATTTGAAGTAATTGCGATTATTAATTGATGATTTTAGATTGTTAATTGTGCATTGAGCATTTGAGATATTGAGATTATTGACGGAGGATGAGACCAAATTGGATTGAATGTGTGGTTTTTGTTAATTTTTATTGCATTGAGCATTTGAGAATTGAGAATTGAAGTTGTTGACGGAGGATGGGACCCAATTGGATTGAGATACCTGTTAGTTAGCGCAGACACGGACAGCACGTCTGATCGACGGTGTCCGATATTTAAAAAACAAATTAACGTATGCCGATGTGTCTGGAGGTGCGTGTCGGTGGGCGTCGGACACGTGTCTGGAGGCTTCGGACACGTGTCCAAAGGCGTCGGACACGTGTCGGTATGTGTCGGACACGTGTCCGGAGGTGTCAGACACGTATCGGACACCATATCGACACCCTATATGAGGTGTCGGAATTGAGATTGTTGACGGAGGATGGGACCCAATTGGATTGAGATACCTGTTAGTTAGCGCAGACACGGACAGCACGTCTGATCGACGGTGTCCAACATTTAAAAAACAAATTAACGTATGCCGATGTGTCTGGAGGTGCGTGTCGGTGGGCGTCGGACACGTGTCCGGAGGCTTCGTGGACGTGTCCAAAGACGTCGGACACGTGTCGGTATGTGTCGGACACGTGTCCGGAGGTGTCAGACACGTATCGGACACCATATCGACACCCTATATGAGGTGTCGGAATTGAGATTGTTGACGGAGGATGGGACCCAATTGGATTGAGATACCTGTTAGTTAGCGCAGACACGGACAGCACGTCTGATCGACGGTGTCCGACATTTAAAAAACAAATTAACGTATGCCGATGTGTCTGGAGGTGCGTGTCGGTGGGCGTCGGACACGTGTCCGGAGGCTTCGGACACGTGTCCAAAGGCATCGGACACGTGTCGGTATGTGTCAGACACGTGTCCGGAGGTGTCAGACACGTATCGGACACCATATCGACACCCTATATGAGGTGTCGGAATTGAGGTTGTTTAATGTGCATTAAATTTAGGTTAGTTAGGTTAATGCGACATTTTTAGCATGCACCCCCTGGAATCTAATCGTGGCTCCAGCACTGGCTATAATTACCCCTAATTAGTCCTGATTAACAATATTTTAGTAAATCAATTAACCCTAATTAGCTCCAACGAGCCTAATTAGTTTTAATTAACCCTAAGAACCTGATGAAATTCAAATTAGCTGTAATTACCCCAAATTAGCCCAAATGAACCCAATTATGCGCATATTGATTGTAGTTAGCCTAATTAGTCATAATGTGCACTAACATAACCCAATTACACCTAATTAGCGCTAGTTAGGACTAATCAACACTACTCGGCACCATCAAAACCCTAATTAGGACTAAATAACCCTAATTAGTCCTAATCAACCCTAATTAGCTATAATTATCCGAAACTAGCCCTCATTAACATTAATTAGCCCTAACATAACCCAATTAAGCCTAATTAGCCCTAAGTAGGACTAATCAGCACTACTCGGTACAATTAAACCCTAATTAGGACTACATAACTCTAATTAGCCATAATCAACCCTAGTCAGCTATAATTATCCGAAACTATCCCTCATTAACATTAATTAGCCCTAACATAACCCAATTAAGCCCAATTAGCCCTAATTAGGACTAATCATCACTACTCGGCACAATTAAACCCTAATTAGGACTAAATAACCCTAATTAGTCCTAATCAACCCTAATCAGCTATAATTAATAATCGTAATTAACCCTAATAACCCAGTTAGCCCTAATTAGCCCTTGTACATCCCATAATTACTCCATGTTGCCCAGAGATGGTTCAATTACTCGTTGTTTACAAACCCTGCCTTCTTTATATTAATTGTTGTTTTGAGAAGTCCATTGGCAACGAGATGGTTCAACTCGTTGCCAACGAGTTCTATTTAATGTGGAATTGGTAACATATGCAACGATCATTCTGTAGTTTTGATATTTCGGAAAGATTCTTGCATGTCTTATCAATTTCTGAACACATGCATGCATAGAAACCCTTAGTTCCCGTTCAAAGGTACTCATTACAAGGTAATGCCTTGTAATGAGCCTTTGGATGTCCAGTTTGGACAGTTTGGAAAAGCTAATTGTTTATAAAACAGTATTTTGACTCATGCTTTATGTTCTAAAAGTGATGAAGATGATTCGCAAACTGAAAATGATTGACTTGTAATGTTGTAACATCACGGGAAAAATGTAGTAACATTTTAGAACTTGGTGTTTATTGATGTGTTTTTGCACATCCGTTCATATATATATATATAGTGCCGATGATGATTTATGCCTAAATTATTGTTTTTCACGTGTTAATGTCTTTGTATATAATCTATATGAAGTCAGATATGGATAGGATACGGGCTATTCGTGGCCGGGCTGGACGCCGAGCTGCTTCCTCCCCGGTTAGTCCCACCTCGTCATTGCCTACTGATGACGAGGCACAGAGTGATCGCGGACAGCCATCGGGGGCCCAGCCCCAGCCGTCGCCGTCACCGTCGCCCCAGCCATCGCCGTCGCCCCAGCCCCAGCCGTCGCCCCAGCCCCAGCTCGAGCCGTCGCCCCAGCCCGACGCAGATTCATCCCACACGCGCGTGCATTCTCCATCTTCCGTGGGTTCTACCTCAGGTATAGTTGATAACGGTGTTTCGTACATTTTCGCTAGCCTTATATTTGAACTGTATTAATGTCTGTGTTTTGTAGGATCTCGACGAGGCCGTGGTCCGACACGCGGGGTACGCATCGACCCCCAGCGTAAACAGAGAGTTACGCTCACGCAGGAGGGCCTGTAAGTACTAAAAATATCACCCCATGCCTTATGTTTAAAATTTTGGGGTGTTAATTTATATTTGAACTGTATTAATTAATTTAATTACTTCTTTGGCAGGATCCTGGAGAATATTGCGAGGACGAAGATCGGCGTTCTTGTGAAGGGCCGATTCTTCGAGCCACGCCTGTACTGGAAGGACTGGGATGCCGCTGCGAGGGAGGCCCTATGGGAGGAGTGGCTGGTACGGTGAAGTATTTTTTTCAGCGTTAGTAAATGTTAAATTACAGTTTGTTTTATGTTGTTAATTTGTGTTATTGAATGCCTTACAGGAGGGGTTCACGTTTGACACGCCTCAGCAGCAGGTACTGGGGCAGCAGGCTTTCTTTGCCTACATCGGCAAGAATTACCGCCGATGGCTCCACGATGCACGGGACCGGGCGAAGAAGGCGCTGCCCGCGGGTGCCCCGATGACGGACATGGCGAGATATCCCCCACATTGGATATCTCACCGTGTATGGGGGGAGATGATAGATCGGTGGGCTGCGGATCCAGGTTGGGACGCCAAGAGTAAGAGCGGGACTGAGAACAGACAGAACAATGATCCGACGCACACGGGGGGGTCGGTGCCACACGACATCGTCCGACACAAGAACGCGGTCGAGCACCCGGATCTGGAGGATGATGAGGTCGTAGCTCTGACGTATAATCAGACGCACGTGCGGAAGAAGGACAAGGACGAGACGCACCGGGCGGGCGACTATATTTCAGATATTGCCCGGCGGATCGATGTGAGTCAATTTATTTAAGTTAATGTTTTTTCTTTCTATCCTCAATGTCTGTTTCGTTAATTAATGCCCTAACATATCGTTAAACCACTATTTTTGCAGGCCTCGTATGAACAGCTAAGGGGGTCCGAGCAGCAGTCCGGACAGCCATCAGCGTCCACTAGTACGGCTGCGAGTACTGGGGGGTTGAAGCGATGGCTGGATACGCCGGAGGTCGTGAATCGGCCGAAAGGCCGCATACGCGGCCTGCCTAGCACGACTGCTCGTGCCGTGATAGGAGCGTCCTCACCCCCTGCTGCCCCTCCACAGACACCGGCTCCTCGGCCTCAGTTGGACGACGAGGAGATCCAGCGCATTGCTACAGTGGTGTGCCGGATGATCAGGGAGCAGGGCACTGCTGGACAGGCCGCCCCGGCCCCGGATCAGCAGGATCCAGATCCGGGACTCGGGAACCCCTGATGAGCCCCTTCCCGTGCCCGTTCCTAGCTTCCCCCCCCCCCCCGTGCCCGCCTTGTACTCTTCTCCCCTCTCCTAACCGGCTATATCCGGTTCCCGGCTTGTACATATATGAATTTTTTTTATTATAAATTTTTTTTATAATTGATTATATATATTTCTTTCTGTATTGATTATTGCGCGTTGTTGTTGAGATTTGAAAATTGTATTACAGGTTTGGGTAATTGAAAAATAAAAAAAAAATTCAAAAAAAAAATTGACTTTTGGCGACGGATTAATTCCGTCGCTAAAGTATTCCTACAATCAGTTATTTAGCGACGGAATATTCCGTCGCTAAATAAGTTTTTTAGCGACGGAATATTCCGTCTCAAAAATATAAATCCGTCTCTAAAGAATATAATTCGCGACGGAATATCCGTCGCTAATTAAAATAAATCCGTCGCTAAAAATGACATATTTAGCGACGGATTTAAAAATTCCGTCGCTAAACTATTAGTGACGGGCTTTTATACGAGGGATATTTAGCGACGGTGAATCCGTCGCTAATTCTTTTAGAGACGGATTTTTGGCTTTTAGCGACGGATTACCTCGTCGCTAATACCCTGTTTTCTTGTAGTGTATGAATTATAATAACTAGACGGGCTGATTTTTCACGGACTTGTCGAAACTTTTGCTCATGTCCAGTTCATATTTTTTACTGACCCAAAATTTTGAGCCTACATCCATCACGGTCATTAAAAAGTAAGTCCATTTTCATATCTCTGTGGGCTAGTATGAGTTGTCTACGGGTTATCGGGTCAAGTTGCACCCCTGTTATTAAAGATTTAATTCACCATGATTTACCTGGGCGATTTCCATGTTGTGGCCTTGTGTTTCCGGACAAACCGCCGAGGGGTGACTTGCATATCAGTTTCTCCGGTAGAGGCTTCCAATATGTTTCTTCACAACTTAACCTCAAGCTCTTCGCATGTCGAAGTACTGCACTGGAGTCTCTTCCTGTTTTTGCTTGTTGTTAGTAAGTCCCATCATGCTCATGGAGCGGCACGTACCGTGGAAACAACTCTATAACTCATGCCTGATTTCTTCCCAGCAACCAATGGATTTTAGGCTCCAAGTCAGTGCACCTCTAAGGGCTTTCCCCTTGGCAGATTGAAGATACTTTTTGATGCGGTAAATCCCGTTCAATTGTAACAGTGTTGCAAGGCTTGATGGAATGGACCACGTGCTGCCTGGGTTTGCCCTTCCCATGGAGCTGTTAAACTTATGCAGTTCGTAACTGGCGAATTGTGTGCATATTCATGTCTTGGATATGTTGGCAAGACTAATAAGAGAGAGAGGTGCACCTATCATTTTTGCACCTGGATGACTACTAAGTACCCCCTCGCGATGCTCATGGGTGTTTCTTATAAGTCTCATCTGCCTCACCGTGCTTTGACTCGTCATTTTTGCAACTTCAACTTGTGCATCAAGAATGAGATTTAAAGATCTTTTCCTTCTATTATCGTTGGTAGGTACAACACAGAGTGGTCAGTTTCTCTTCTATCAAAGCCAGGCTAGTTATTAACAGTGGCATGAAAATGTCATGCTTAAACATTGGCTCATAAATTCTCCGAGGAGTATAGATCCTTATCCCACGAATGATAAAGTCATCACAAGCGTTGACGTTGCGTTTGTTGCGGTGTTGTTGACAGTTTTTCGGTTTTCGATGAGGTGTTGACTATCTCTTTTAGGGGAAGGGAATAGGAGGCAAAGTGGCCCATGACACCAGCTAGAAATTTGTACACATGAATTTTGTGTCTAAAACTACAAGAGAAAACACAATAATAAAACTCAGTTCTTCAATTCCAACTGAATGGAATACACCACTCAATTTCTCCACAAAACAACTGGTAAAATTCTCTGATTCAACCTCTAAATTGGTCAAGTTCCAAGGGCTATAATAGCTTGATTCGACCTTCTTGAAATTTTCGCACTTAAAAATGGCAAAGTTATACTTAATCGAATGGCTTGAAACTTTATCCCAAACTAGTGCCATGATCTTTGACTGGTGGAACCAAACGAAATTGAAGATGGACGAAAGGTGAAAAGACTCACGTGTTTTGCAAGTGCTTCATTAAAGAACCTCAGTGTTTTAGTGGGTATTATTTTTTAAAAGAAACACAAAGTATAGAATCTTCATAGAGCTTTTGTAAAGCTTTTGCTTTGTTTGCAAAAAACCTGTATATCCTTTTCGTGTACCCAATGGCGTATACATTTAGGCCAGGAACTAGACTTTGGTAAAGCTTGTCGCCTAGATATCTTAATCAAAGTGATTTTATCTCATTTTTCTCTAAAATCTGACTTTCTTTTGGAATGTGATAGGGAATGAAGGACACCATTGGACCGGGCCAGTTTATCAGACGATTAACTTGGGTCAACCTTGTAAGATGGTCCACTTTCCAAGTCACTAGTTGAACGCATTTTGCATTGGACATTGATTTACTAGTCAACCAAATGGTAACCCCCGGCAGACACACACACAAGCACAACAGGTGAAGACCAAGCAATCATCCCTTGCATAAAAGGTGTTGTTTGCCCTTCAGATCTGCCTTCTTTGCTATCAAATTGGGAGCCTTTAGAGTGTGTTTTAGTGAGATAACTAAACTGATGATTTCACTTTCACAGAGAATTTGCAAACATGACACCAAATTTTTTGTTTGGATTATGATGAGATGGATTTATCAATTTTGAGGGATTTGAAAAGGGGATTTGGTGTGCTAAAATCCCCTGTACAAATATCTAGTTCATACAAGTTATTTGACAAAATCCTTACCACAAATGTAGAGAGAATGTGACTTTTTTTTTAATTTTCATAATTTTAGCAACCTTCTTCCACTAAAAAAGGAAACTCCTTTATCCAAACAGTATCGAATTATCATCTAGGTTAAAATTTTCATATGTTAATCCACGTATAAAATAATCGCTTCTTCAAAACTGCCTAAACACTAAATTTGCAAATCAGTGAATTGTAAAATGAATAAATTTTAAAATGCAAGGTATTTTGAAGTTCTCCATCCAAACACACTCTTATTTAGTGAAGGGTAGCTCGGCCATACATTAGAATGTAACCTAAAGCAGTTGTATAACAAAATACATGCAGTAAGACATCATCAACCTACCCACTTCATAATCCAAAACCATGCATAGAAGCATATTTATTAAGAAACTCATAACATCTAGTACACAAGCAGGAATTTTAGAAGTCTGTCAATCCCAGGTGTACTTTTTCTCCTTATCTAAGGTACCCTCTTCAAAGAAGTTATTGAACCAGAATCCGTCTTCCATCACATACCAGAAGCATTTTTGATAACCAAATATAAATTGCGTATTGCAGCTTTCAGCAATATGCTTCACATCAAAAACAACAAAAGATTTGGTTTTTGAGTTCCACCAGAAGGTGCAGAAGAAGAGTGTGGTTCTGCCGATGTTGGGGCGAAAATGCCATTTGTATTGTTCACGAGGTTGAAGGGTGTGGTTTCCAAGATCATTGTCTTTGGACTGGCAGTGAAATGATAACAAAGGAGAGTTCTTTGGGAGGAAGTTAACGATATGAACCTCGTATGGATATATGAAAGTAATAGATGATGTGCTAACCAGGAACGATATTAAGATGACAGAAAGATAAAGATTTCTTGTGTAGCTGTTCATGTTGTGCATCCTGTATGACTCTCAAAGCTAAAAACCTTTTATCATGAGGTGCTAAAACCAACCTCTGATCATCTTACTTTGGATATGCGCTCCTCACAATCTTGTAGATTATCGTAATAAAAACTCATATAGGTATATAGTCATGACCGGCTTTTAAATATTCATAATTGGCTTATAGATATCCTGTCATTTGGAACATAGCTTTCTAAGATTTATCATTGACATTGGGTAAATATGTAGATTTGAAATATAGGTATACATCAAGGGGAATTTTCTTGCATCTTTGTATGTACGGCTATAAAAAGTAGAAAGCAAGCGTTAAAGGAAGATGAAAGCAAGTTAAAGATCTGTGGAAGTATGGATGTCGTTACATTAACTTCAAGTTTAAAACCGAAGTTAAGAAAATATAAATTGATACATTCAATTAGACTTTACGGATTATAGACAAGGATACAGATTTCAAGTTACTAGTAGAGAATATCTGTATGCCAGCATCAGCCCCTGCTTTGCCTACGTTCAGGCAATTCAAGACCATCTCATGCTTAGTATCAAAAAAAGAAAAAAGCCTCTGAACAATTGATCCTAATAAAACATATACCAATTTGGTATGAAACTTCTCTTAGTTCAAGACTTCTTCCTTCGTTCATTTTCCAGCCTTGTAAAAGTCTGACTCTACATCATGCACATGTTAATCTATCAATCTTGAGAGTATTTAACTAAGGAACAAATTTGACTACTACCCCAGTTAGAGGAATCTTCCGCTTACCCCCTATATAATGACAATCAATCGTCTCTAAATATTTCTAATTGTTTTTATCTAGTGACGTTAAAAAAATACTGCTAATAATTGTCCCTTAAAATGTTAGAAGAAAAGTCACTAGAAACATTTAGAAACTATTAATTATTACTATACACGGGGTTGGAGGAAGATTCCTATAACTTGGGTAGGAGCCAAAGTTTGTTCTTTAACTAATCCGCCTTCGTAACTTACACTCGGAACGTGATGCTTAAGTATTACTTAAGATATTTTATACCCTAAAGTCTCTATGACTGACTTTGGGCATTTTAGTAGGGAACGCTGGAAGTTATTGGACTAGAGATTTTAAGAAGAGTTCCCATGGTTTTAGCCAGTAAAATGCTTTGTATGGAACTTTTTTTTTGTTGCTTTTTTCTTAATTTTGAAAAAGGCTAAAGGCCAAACTCCAAAATGCGAAGCTCAACGTGCTTTAGACTACAAGTTATGGCAACTAAGAAGAAATTCTAGTTTAAATTTTGGTTTCAAGTATGTGCAACTACTGAACCATTAGGCCCATCGGGGCAGTGAGATATTGGGGTAAGAGATGGGAGGGTTAGCCTCATTTTGTAGTACATAGATTTAAAGGAGAAAACACGTAATCTACTTTTGGAAGTGTACCGTCACTATATAAAAAGAAGCTTAAGGAAATACGTTGAATACAAAGGGCTGTCGATTTAAACATTCTCTAACTATTTATGCACATCGTACAATGTGTCAGCTAAAGCATAGACTGCGGGAAATAACTTCAGGAAAGCAAATTGTTTTGTTGTGCAAATAAAAAGAAGGGTCTTCCTGGACAAAAAAAACAGGAGTTTGTAAGTGTAACCGCGTTCTTTCATGAAATGTGAATTTTCTTCCAAGATAATTCATGACAAATAAAGGTGTGAAGGTAATATCATGTCTAATTATAATTTAGAAGGTGTAGTTTATGTGTATTTTAGCATTAGTATTTGTATCCTTACGTCTGAAAAGGTATTTTTGCAACTTGTTCTGGCTATGAGACCACTACAACCTCATATTTAGGGAAAAAACAATTGTCTTCTAGATACATTTAGGGGCCGTTTGACAGGCTTTTTTTTCCCTCTTCTCTTTTTTTTTTGTAAAAGCCCATAAAAGCTTGCTGTTTGGTTGGCTTCTCTTTTTAAAAAAAGCCCAAGAGATCAAAAATTGGTGGCCATTTTTAAAAAGAGCTCAGAGCTCTTTTCTTCTTCTCTTTTCACGCGGACGCTTCAGGCACTTTAATGAGGTCTCCCATTCGAGCCTCACTAGCCACAACAATCCCCATTTTCGAGCTGGGTATAAAACCCACTTTTTATTAAAATTCCTTCATCTCTCTCTTTCTTCTCTCTCTCGCCCCCTCCGTCCGAAAGCCCTACCACCGGCTTGACATCAAACATGGTCCCAAAATAGAGCAGGTTCAACAGATCCCCAATCACGTCATCATCGGCTTGTTTCTCTAGGGTTTCTGGGGTTGGTGGGTTTTGGGTGGGGGTGTGGCGTTCGAGGGCGAGCTGGGTTTCGTCGGCGACGGCAGCGGAGAGGGGCTGACGGAGCTTGTCGAGCTCGTCGATGGCGGCGAGGATGGAGGGCTTGGACTTTAAGGTTTCCTTTTGCTCCTTGTTGATGGGCTTGCCCTGGGACACGGTCTCTTCCATCTGGGTGATGCGATTCTGCTTCTTCCGCAGGGCGCGGAGGTCTTGTTGATGAGGCTGAGGACCATTGTGTGGCCGTTGCCGCCGCCATTGTGTGGTGCTGAGACTTGTGGTGTTTGAATTAGGTGAGGGTAGAGCTAGGGTTTGAATTAGGTGTGGTGCTGGGGTAGAGCTGAATTAGGTGGGGTATTTTATTTAATTTTATGAGTTACAAATTTTGCAAGTATAAAAGTCAAAATTTTAACGATTAAATAGTCATATAATTTTATCGTAGTTATCTTGTACACATTCGATAGAAAAGGTGACAAATGATTTTTTGTCAAGGTGTAATTGTAAAAATTTGTGAATTTGCACAAAAATTCGCCAACACCACAGGCACATCGCCGGAGATCCGGTGGTCTTGGCGTCGGTGGTCAAACTTAATTATTTAATTAAACATAATTAAATAATTATGTTTAATTATTTGTAAGATATTATAATATAGTTGCTTAATTACCTTTAATAATGTTTAATTATGTAAAAATGTATATTAAAAAAAAAATAAACCCAAAGAGTTGTCCTGTCAAACGCTTGCTCTTTTTTATTTTTTGAAAAAATAAACTCTGTCAAACAGCCACCAGTTTTTTAAACTGGTGAAAAAAAAAACCAAAGCTCTTCTCTTTTTTTTTAGAAAAAAAACTGAAAACTGAAAGACATACCAAACAGACCCTTAGTGGCATTGTTTTGTATAACCATAGTAGCATCTGAACCCTCAGGCCCATCTGTCTGGTCATCAGCTTGCCACGACCTTTGTAAGTAGTCGACAAATAATTGTAGCCATTAAGACTAGTTCAATACGCATTACCAAATAATAAGCCCATCTATGTTGGCAACCCGTGAGACTACCGACAAAATATAAAAAGATAGCTATTCGCAAGTGTTCTTTGTTTCTTGTATAAAACATGATACAAACCCTTGCCAAACGGTTGTCACAAGAAAAGGAAACGGTTGCCGGAGATAATATATTATTCAAATACGCCAATGACCATGTTTAACAACCATTAATCACAAGAAAAACACTGCTAAATGCTACAAGTAATGTTGTTGCTAAAACTTCCCCTATACAACTACTCTAACCGGTTAGAGTTTCAGTTTGAAAAAGACAAGAAGAATCTGAAATTGGAAATTAACAAAAGCAATTGTAATAAAATTAATTTCAAAATGGAAAAAGGAAAATATGTTATAACTTCAGTAAGAGCGAGTTAGACAAATCTTTAGGTGGCGCATTTGGTGACATTCTTGTTCCTTGTGCTTCTTTTGTGAAATGAACATGGAAAAAGGAATGCGTTTGGTATTCGATCTTGTTATCTGTAGTCTTCTTCTTTTTTTTTTTTTTTTTTTTGGGGGGGGGAGCATTGTTGTTCCTAGCTTTGGGCCCAACCCCAGGATAAGGAAAAAAAGGTTGACCTCGTTCTTTTAATGAAATTGTGAAGCACCTATGTCCAACTTTGCATTTAATGAGGTTGAGCCATCAAATTCTGATGGCTGGTGGGGGTTTGTTTCTGGCTGGGTTTGGTGTTGTGGCAGGTAGTGGTGTTGTTGGTAGCTATGGCATGGTAGCTAGTTTTTACGTTGTGTACTTGATGCAGAAATGCTGGTCTTTAGCTAGAGATATGATGTGCCTTCTTTCTGCATGTTCTCTAATTATCAATCCTTCTTTCTCTCTGTCTACCTGTTCTTGTTGGGCAATACTAAAAATACAGGCAGGAAGGCATAAGCTTTGTAGATGACATGGAATATAGACCGAAGATAGGCTAAATTTAATGTTCTGGATCGAAGTGGTGGCAGGTGGCTGTGTTATTGATGGCTATTGGCGTGGTCGGGGGTAGGGGTGTGGTTGGCAGATGGAGTCTGGTTGGTGGCTAGGATTGGGATAAAGGTGGGTGGGGGTGTGGTTGGTGCCTGCTGCCATGGTGATGGCCAGTGGGCGAGAAATTAGTGCCGGACCTTCACACGGTGGCGGTGGAGGGGGTGGTCGATGGTCAGTGCAGGTGTGTCTAAAACTAAGAGAAACTTATACATATGAATTTTGTGTTTAAAATATGAAAAAAAAAGCGATGATAAAGATTCAAATTATTGAAAGAAAAAGGGTTATACCACTCAATTATATTTTTGCAAAATTCGTAAGGCCATCCTACCTAATGCCTGCTGCTCAGGCAACTCAAAGTCGAACCCCTCATGCAATGCATCCAATTGCACAATCAGTACGATTAATTTAAAAATAAGTTATTAATCAAACAAATATTAGTTGACAATTTATCAAACCATACCGGCCACCCCCCCCCCCCCCCCCCCACAGAGCCTCCCAGCATCCCAGTCCTTCCAGTATAGCAGTGGCACAAAGGAGCGGCCTTTCACAAGGACGCTAATCTTCATTTTCGCCAGACATTCTAGGATCCTGATAAAGAATAGCATTCATAAGTGAACAATATAATAACTACCAAAATAATTAAAGTATCAAGTATTGCATTATGTGATTTTTTTACTTACTCGTCATCCTCGATAAGAGTAACTCGTTGTTTCCGCTGAAGATCGATGCTCACCCCGCATGTTGGTCCATCGCCTCGACGAGATCCTACAAATACCAACATTAACACAACTCAAATATAATTTAAATATAAGGTAAACATGACGACTAAATGCTAATATCAAATATACATGATGTTGTCGAATCCACTAAAAAAGGGAACCAGTGTGCGGCTGGAACGATACGACCTCGAATGCGACTGCAGCTGTGGTCGGGTCTGCTGGATACTCATGCTATGTGCCTTGTCATCAGCAAGTGATGCTGAGGACCCAACCACCAGTGTGGACACAGCTCGACGTCCACCGCGACCACAAGGGGCTGTAACATATCCAAAATTGATAACTGAAACTTACGGTAAATATTTTGTTAGTTTTTAGATTCTCTATTATACAAATTATAGCTCATACCCACAATATTTCTATCCTTTATCCAGGAATATAAATTTAAGAAATGAATAACATTTGTGGTCCATCGACGATACCAACATTTTTTCAGAAAACTAATAGCTACTGTATTTTCCTTGCCCGATAACTCTGGCTTGTTCAAATTGTGAAATGGTATATCAACTTTTCACTTTTTAAATTCTTCCTCCCAGATAAGAAGCATGCTTTTAGGAGCAACTCTAAGAGGTTTGGATTCCGGGTGAAAGTTCAAAAATGACTATAGAAACACTCTGGTTATGAGGGTTTTACTTGTACCGGGGCGTGTGAGATAATGCATCCACCCCCAGCACCAGAGATGGGCTTGTCCAACTTGCAATATATATATACACCTCCCATTATGCTCTTCAACATAAACTCGAGACCTTCACATTGATGGCGGTATAAATCTTTAGCATCAGGTACCAAATCTCACACTGTGTCGTTATCTATTTGTAAGTGATAAGAGAAACTTACGGTGAATATTATGTTAGATTCTCTACTAGGAACTGGATGAACGAGTATGTTAACATATTACTATGGACTAATCAAGTATAGGTCGCAATTGGAAGATGACTTTTTTATGTCATAAAACTAAGTGAAATATTCAAGTTATTTATTACAAGTCATAAAAGTTACAACATTACTAATTTATCATCTTCATTTTGAGAATCATCATAATCTTCATTTTCAGATCATTTTCTTCTTGAGAACTGTCGTCCTCTTCATCTTGTAATCCATCCTCTTCGTCAGTACACTCATCCTCATTATCTTCGACACTTTTAACATCTTCGTTTTCATGATCTACGATTTCATCTCCTAGAGGAAGTATTGGTTAAAGAGGAAGATTGTCCTCCCTCATTGTTCACATCAACAAGTACCAAGAAGGTGATTGGCCGGCTTGATAGGTTTTTGCCTCATTGTCATATGCGACTGACAATTTTTTGGACTTGATAACAGTAAACCAATAAGATTTAGGATTTGTGACATCTTCCGCGTAGAACACTTGTGCAGGTTGACTAGCAAATACAAACAGTTCGTCTAATATAAGTCTTGGCTTAATATTGATATCTAGAATCCCTTGTGAGCTAACACATATTTCTTTACTGCTTGTAATATCTAACCATATGCACTTGAATATCACCAAGTGATTTTGGCTACCCAGATACATTAGTTCAACAATCTCACCCTCTGCATAAAAATTCATATGCAATTCTCATTAAAATATTCGCCATTGACCAAGACTCCCAATATTTTGGGTTGTTTAATTCAGTCGTCATCTTTTGTGTTAAAACTAAACCTGTTGATGATAAAGCCTCCATGACAAGATGCTTGTTTACTGGGCCTTAAGCTTGTACTTCCAAGCAGGAGTCTACTTTTTTGTCGACCAATTAAACCTATTATAGAATGCGGTGCAAATTACATAATATATCAACATCTCTCTCTCTCGTTTCTCTCTTCAAAAATCTCAAAAAAAGCTCCCGCGATTGTACTACCGCTTTTCTCACATCCTGCCCCCTCTCTGGCACCACCGAAAGCCTCGACACCGGCGACGACCTCCCTCGACACAGTCGGCAGATTGGGTCCCCCTGCCCCCTGCATTTGAGCAATTAAATTATCTGTTTAAAGGGATTGTCTCGATAATCTTTGTTTCGTTGCCTTGCTCTAATCTCTGGTCAAAAACCCATCTCCTCCGCTTCTCATTTGAGTGATTCAATCTGATGTTGTATGGGTTTTCTTTGATTTATCTTTTGCTTTTGTAAGTTACTGGTTTTTTTCTCTAAGAGACCATGATTTCGTTTAGCTAGTTTCTGCTCAGAAATGCTTAAACAATCAAGTGATTGCATCTAATTGGTGGGGTTGTGGAGTCTTTTGATGCTTTTGTAAGTGGAAATGGGATTGAATTTTATGATGTGTTTATTGGTATATTTTATTATACTTGTGGCTTGATGCAGTTGATGTTGGGTTTTGATTCATGACCTATATCTGCATTTGCTTTTGAAATTCATCTCTTATTTAAAATCCTAATTTCATCAAACTAGTGATCTACTGCATGATCAAGAAATGCTTATGTAATCAAATCTTCATATAGCTTGCGTGCGCATATGTCGATGCAATTCTGTTGGGATTATGGCCAAATTCAAAGTTGCAAGGAATCACCTGTTTGGGGTTTCTTTCTTTTTGGTTAAACTACTCTCCAGATGAAAAGAAAAATAAAAGAAAAAGAAAATGACTATGGCACAAACTGGATGTGCTAGTGTGATCTGATTAGGATATCAACGCAATTATGTTTCTCTGTTTGTGTATCTATAGCTGGTTGATTTGAATTTCATGTGTTTACTAATGATGCACTCTTGGTTATGAGTTTGATATTGTATGCGCCATGGTATCTATTGCCTTCCCTCTGCGACTTTGTTGCTTATCTATTTTGCTTATGGTAACCTATGAGTACTTTTGTTGCATTCAGCTTCTACACAAAAATATATAACCACCACAACTTAAAAAGTTCAATTAAAATTGATTATAGATACGCAAAACCTAGATGCCCTAAGTTTTAGGGTTCAACAATAGGGGGAATAAAACCAACCAATGATCATCTCAGAAATATAGTGGATACGAACCATCGGTGCTTTGCCACCATACCATAGTGGCACTAACTGAGATGAACTATACAGACTTGGAAATAGAAAATCTCAATCTCTTGTGATTTTCTATCAACTTAACCAATTCAGAATCAATCTAGTGCCAATAGAACTATTGCCCACTGCACAGGCCACAGGATGTCAACAAGAAATGAGTTTTAAGCATATAATACATTCAATTGAGAAATCATGACTCCAGAATTAATTTTGAACTGTTAAAAGTACCCAATTGTTTAGAGTGTATTAGGAGATAAGATTTAGAAAACACAATAATCTGATATATCTAGTTGTGAAAATTCTAGAAATGAAAGTCAAGATGCAGTAAGATACACCCTTCACGTAGAGCATAATATCTTTAACATCAGTAAAGAAATTCGCATTGTGATAGAACACCTACTCAATTCAAAAGTATTGACTAGCATAATTACTCAAGCACCTATGCACAATAAAGTAAACTGTACTTTGACAACTGCAATGCTCATTCTAAATTTCCAACAATAGCTGCAGTGAAATAAACATGTACCAAAAGCTATAATAATTCAAGCACATTTGAACATTTTTTTTCCATTTGAACATTGATTATTTGTTTGATAATTTTAGGTTGTTAATTGTGCATTTGAGAATTGTGATTATTGATTGATGATTTTAGATTGTTAATTGATGATTTTTGGTTACTAGTTGTGCATTTGAGAATTGAGATTATTAATTGATTGTTTTAGGTTGTTAATTGTGCATTGAGCATTTGAGATATTAAGATTGTTGACAGAGGATGGGACCCAATTGGATTGAATGTTTGATTTTTATAAATTTTTATTGCATTGAGTATTTGAGAATTGAGAATGTTGATTGTGCATTGAGCATTTGAGAATTGAGATTGTTGACGGAGGATGGGACCCAATTGGATTGAGATATCTGTTAGGTAGCACAGACACCGCATCCGATCGACACCGACATCGAAATGTCATATTTTGGCTTTATACTTGTGGACACCTCTTCAATGGGTGTCCGACACGGTGTCCGGCAATTAAAAAATAAATCAATGTCTTCGGACCCCGCTGAGAGGTGTCGGACACGTGTCTAAATGTGTCGATGAGGTGTCGAGGTGTCCGATCGACACCGACATGTCACATTTTTGGCTTTATACTTGTAGACATTAATTAGCCCTAACATATCTTAATAAATCTTAATTAGATTAATTAAAACCTAAACGCTAAACCTAAACCCTGACAATCATAATTAACCCTAGTAACCCAGTTAGCCCTAATTAGCCCTTGTACATTGCATTCTTTATATTTGTTTTTGTTTTGCGAAGTCCATTGGCAACGAGATGGTTCAACTCGTTGCCAACGAATTCTATTTAAAGTGCAATTGGTAACATATGCAACGATCTTTCGGCAATTTTGATATTTCGGAAAGATTCTTGCACATGTTATCAATTTTTGAACGCATGCATGCATAAAAATCCTTAGTTCCCGTTCAAAGATACTCATTACAAAGTAATGCTTTGATATGAGCATTTGGATGTCCAGTTTAGACAATTTGGAAAAGCTACGTGTTTATAAAACAGTATTTCAACTCATGCTCTGTGTTCTCTGTCGTGGATATTTAGTACATGTTCTCATGTGTTTCTCTGGGTGCATACAGATATGGTGTTTTCACATCCGTCAAACCTTTCAAGGCAAGGTTAGATGAATGTTAGAATACCTAATGATGTCGTGTACTTGGAGAAATGCGGGGAGATGCTGCCGAATTTTTCGCAGACATAGGACTAAGCATGAGTTCTTCACTGTTTTATAAACATGTGCTTTTCTGAATGGGATAGGACCACTACCAGGGGCGAAACTCCCACCTGACGGGAGGGGGCCACGGCACCCCCCCCCCCCCCCCCCAATTTTTGAAATTTCTTATTTAGTTTTTTATATAAATGATATTCATATTTAACATATTTACAAAAATTTCATTATATCGTAAAGTAATTAATTAGGGTTTTGTTTTATTCTTTTTCCAACTCTTTGTGCCATCGGCCGTCATAATCTTCTTCTTTCTCATTCTTTTTGTGCCATTTTCATTTTTTCAAATTTTAAACTTTTGGATTACGAAAGAATTTGAATGATCAAGGTTAATTCTTTTTTTAGTCTAAATTATTGTAAAATGTTAACTAATACATGTACTATTGTACTCATATAACCACATTAATAGTACTCATATACTCACATTAATAATACATCTATATAATAATCGTTAAGCTTCATTCATGCAAGATTAGTAATTCTTCGTTGATTCACCTTACCAAGTTAAATAAAACACTATGAATATTAAAGGAAAATTGTTAGTAATCAATTGAATAACTTATTATGCATTCAACGTATTTAAGGAATGACACTAATTATAATATGATCAAAAACTTTTATGTCTTTTTGGCCCCCCTCGATTAGATTTTCTAAATCCGCCCCTGACCACTACCTATTAGAGAATGGAGGGAAAATATATAGACATGTTGTCACATTCATGCATTCATATTTACATTGACCATGCCTAATGATTGGTCATAATTGAAGGTGATATATAGTACGTTATCGCAGTCGTCATGTCGGTCAATCAAAGTTAGATGAAAAGGAAGAATGCTGAGATTTTGAGGATCGCGTTGACGAATTTCTCGACTTCGCTTACACGCATCCTACACATGTTTACTTTCATAAGATAAGGTGTCCGTGCGGTGGATGTGAATTGTTGCATTGGAGAAAAAGAATTGAAGTAAAGTGGCATCTTCGTCGGTACGGTTTTATGGGTGGATACACAAGGTGGACGCAACACGAGAGATGATAGTATTGTCAAGAAGGCTAGTCAAACTAAAGTTAGGGAGGAGGCACGGTATGATTACTGAGATATGATTATGGATGCTGGGCATGCTAATGTAGACTCGGGTAACGACGGTGGAGACGACAGTTCCTAACAGCCGAACGAGGGGGCTCATCAGTTTTATGAGTTGTTGAAAGCTGCGAAGAGCCGTTGTGGAATGGAGCTCTGAAACACACACGGCTATCTGCGGTTAGTAGGTTATTACAGTTAAAATTAGACCACGGGGTGAGTGACAAAGGATTTAGAGAGTTTGTTACCTTAATCAAAGAAATTTTGCTCGAAAGTGAAAAGCTACCGTCATCGTACTATGACGCGAAGAAGATGATGAGTAAACTTGGGTTGAGCTATGAGCGGATAGATGCGTGCAATAACGATTGTGTATTATTCTAGAAAGAGAATAAGGAGTTGTCACGATGTCTAGTATGTGATCATTCGAGGTACAAACGGAACAAAGGGAAGAAGAAAAACATTGCATGGAAGATATTGTGATATTTTTTGGTCACACCACGGCTTCAGAGAATGTACAACTCCTCCAATATGGCTGAACATATGAGGGCTCACCGTGAGACTCGTAACAACGATGCCAATGTGCTGACACACCCAGTTGATGGAGAGGCGTGGAAGTAGTTTGACTGTAGGTATCCAGTCTTTGCTCAGGAAGTTCAGAATGTTAGACTTGGTCTCGCAACCGATGGGTTCAACCCTTTCTGTCAGTCTAGCACGCCTTACTCCACATGGCCTGTTATTATTGTCCCGTACAACCTTCTACCAAACATGTACATGTTTTTGTTGTTGCTTATTCTAGGGCCGAAGAGTCCCGACAAGGACATAGATGTGTATTTAAGGCCGTTGATTGATGAGTTAAAATAGTTATGGAATCATGGAGTCGAAACATATGATGCATCCCTTAAACAAATTTTTTAGATGAGGGTTGCTTTGATGTGGACTATACATGAGTTTCCCGCATTGGGAATGATGTGTGGCAGGAGCACACATGAGAAGCTAGCATGCCCTGCTTGTATGGGCGTGAACCCCGGTCATACGTTAAAGCACAGTGGAAATACCTCATGGTTCGGATGTCACAGAAAGCTTTTGCCACCAGACCATTAGTTTCGTAGGCAGAAGGATAAATTTGACGGGACAATCGAGCCTGAGGTTGTCACACTGGACTACCCATCTGGCGAAGAAGTGTTCTCACACCTGGAGGCACTTGATATTGACATACCATTCGACAATGGTGTGCCAGATCAGAAGATTCTAGCGTACGGGAAAGAGCATAACTGGAGGAAACATTGTATTTTTTGGGAGTTAGCCTACTAGAGGACACTCATTATCCAAAATAACATGGATGTGATGCATATTGAGAAGAATGTTTTTGATAATGTGTTCAACACAGTGATGAATGTCAAGGGAAAATCGAAAGATCACCTTAAAGTAAGAAGGGATCTACAATAGTTGGGTGTACGCCGTGAATTGTATCCTTGGACAGTCAGCAGGAGGACGATACTTTTGAAAGCACCTTACCGTCTAGACAAGAAACAAGTGGAGAAGGTCTGTTAGTGGGTTAAGAATTTGAAGCTTCTGAATGGGTTTGCGTTCAACATATCTCGTTGTTGTAATGCATCAAAATGCAAGTTCCAAAGGATGAAGAGTCACGACTGCCACATATTCATGGAGAGATTCATTCCTATTGCCTTTCGGGGACTATTGCCACGGGTTGTATGCGAGACTTTGACTGAATTGTCTCATTTCTTTTGAGATATATGCTCTTCTACGATCCAGGTGAGTAACATGGAGGTGCTTGAGAAGAACATTATGGTGACGATTTGCAAGCTAGAGAAAATCTTCCCACCTTCGTTCTTTAATTCAATGGAACATCTGCCTGTTCACTTGGCATATGAAGCTAAGATGGGTGAACATGTACAATATCGGTGGATGTATCCCTTCGAGAGGTAATCTTTAAATTGTTACAGTTGTTCATTTACACTTAATGAGACACTTGTTATCATTGATATTCCACCTAACTCGATTCGCTAAACTTCTAGGTTGATGTTCCATTTAAAGAAAAAAGTCCACAATAAGGCTCAGGTTTAGGGCTCAATTACGGAGACTTACGTAATGGAAGAACTTGTAAACTTTTGTAGTCAATATTTTGGGCCTAATGTTGATACAAGGTTAAATCAACTTGGCCGAAATGACCCCGGATCAAGCACAAATTTGGAAGGGCAATTGTCAATATTCAAGCAGTCAGATAGTCCGTTTGGCCTAACGTATACTCGATGGCTAACGGATGAAGAGTACAGTGTTGTAACAATATATGCCCTTCTTCTAAATTGCGATGAAGTTTCAGCATTCGTTGAGTAGGTTAATGTCTTAATTCAAAAAATTGCTGTACATAATTAAAAATGTGTGATAATTAAGCGAGTCAACTATATTGGTTTGCAGTGAGTTCGATGTGGAATCTTTAATTTCTAATCCTGCTGGACTTGAATCTCATCAGAAATTACAATTTGTATAGTGGTTCAGAAGGCGTGTATGTCTTTAACGAAATTATATTATGTGTTATATACAGTTATGCGGCCAATTAGAATACTGATTTATCCTTAATTTTTACCGTCATCTACAATAGCTTCAGTCAATGGATAGACCAGTGGCCTCCTGCTTGAAATTACTAGCTCAAGGCCCTAACAAACAAGCATCCTGTCATGGAGGCTATATCATCAACGGGTTTAGGTTTAACATAAAAGATGATGATCGAACAAAACAAACCCAAAACAGTGGAGTCTTGGTCAACGGCGACTGTTATGCCGAGAATTGCATGGATTTTTATGGAGAGTTAGATGAGATTATTGAGCTAGCATATTTGAGTTCCAAAAATTTCCTGGTAGTGTTCAAGTATACATGGTTCGATGTCACATGCAGTAGAGGAATCCTTGTTAGCACTCAAGGGATTGTAGATGTTAATGTCAAGTCTAAACTTGAATCAGCCGAGCCATTTGTGTATGCTAGTCAAGCTGCACAACTCTTTTACGCGAAGGACGTCGCCAATCCCAAATCTCATTGGTATACAATTATTAAGTCCAAGAAATTGCTTGTGACATATGACAGTGAGTTAGACACCTTTCAAGCCGACCAACTACCTGTCATGTTACCTGTTGAGGTGAACAACGAGGATGACGATCTTCCTCTTTTAACAACACTTCATGTTGGAGAAGAAGTCATAGATGATGATGCGGAAGACGTGGAAAGTGTTAAAGATGATGTGACTGAGTCTACTGATGAAGAGGATGAATTAGAATATGAAAAGGACGACGAGTCCCACGAAGAAGAGGACGACAAGTCTAGTGATGAAGATGATGATGATTCCCAAACTGAAAATGATTGACTTGTAATGTAGTAACATTATGGAAAAAATGCAGTAACATTTTAGAACTTGGTTCATATTGATGTGTTTTTATACTCCGTTCATATATATAGTGTTGATGATGATTTCTGCCAGAGGTGTCCACACATATAAAGCAAAAATGTAACATTTTTCGGTGTCGGTGTCAATCGGACAGGGTGTCCGTGACCTACCGACACCTCGACACCTCATTGACACATCCGGACACGTGTCCGACACCTCATATAGGGTGTTCAAAGACATTGATTTATTTTTTAATTGCCGGACAGTCGGATACGGTGCTGGACACCCATTGAAGAGGTGTCCACAAGTATAAAGCTAAAATATGTTGTTTCGGTGTCAGCGTCGATCGAACGATGTGTCTGTATCTGTGCTACCTAATGGGGATCTCAATCTAATTGGGTCTCATCCTCCGTCAACAATCTTAATTCTCAATTCTCAAATGCCCAATGCAATAAAAATTAATAAAAATCACACATTCAATCCAATTGGGTCCCATCCTCCGTCAACAATCTCAATATCTCAAATGCTCAATGCACAATTAACAATCTAAAATCATCAATTAACAACCTAAAATCATCAATTAATAATCTCATTTACTTCTAATGCACAGCTAATAACCTAAAATCATTAATTAACAACTTAAAATCATCTATCGATTGGATTAGGGCATTCAATTTAGGGTTCAAATAGTTTAATTTAGGGTCCGGTTCAATTAGGGGTTTCAAGTAGTTTAATTAGGGTTCAATTACATCAATTTAGGGTTCAATTATAGTTCAATTTAGTGGTCGGTTGAATTGGGGCATTCAATTAGGGAGTTCAATAAGTTTAATTTAGGGTTCGGTTGGATTAGGGCATTCGGGGTTCAATTAGTTTAATTTAGGGTTCAATTCGATTAAGGCATTCCATTTAGGGTTTAATTAGGATTCAATTACTTCAATTTAGGGTTCTATTAGGGGGTTCGATTAGTTCAGTTTAGGGTTCGGTTGAATTGGAGCATTCAATTTAGGGTTTAATTAGTTCAATTTAGGGTTCGATTGGATTAAGGCATTCAATTTAAGGTTCAATTATGGGTTCGACCCCAGATTAAGGCATTCAATTTAGGGTTCAATTATGGTTTAATTAGTTTAATTTATGGGACGGTTGAATTGGGACATTCAATTTAGGGTTCAATTAGGGGGTTCAATAAGTTCAATTTACGGTTCGGTAGGATTAGGGTATTCAACTTAGGGTTCAATTTAGGATTCGGTTGGATTAGGGCATTCAACTTAGGGTTCAATTGGGGGTTCAATTTAGGGTTCGGTTGGATTAGGGCATTCAAGTTAGGGTTCAATTAGTTTAATTTAGGGTTCGATTCGATTAGGGCATTCAATTTAGGGTTCAATTAGTTTAATTTAGGGTTCAATTAGGCCAAATGCTTCATAATCAACAAATTCAGAAGACAAAATAATGGCCAAACGTCCAAATTAACAACAACATAAGATTATACATGGCAGAGAAGACAAATTCGAATATGACCAAATGCTTGATAATCAACTTTGAAAAATAAACAACAAGATTAATTTAGGGCAATTGACATACAGATCTCTAGGTGGGTACGACGACGGTAGCGTTGGTGGTGCGTTGGCAGTGGTGGGCTTCGTCGCGCAGAGCAAGTGGAGGGCTTTATGGCACGGTGGTAGTGGAAGGCTTGGTGGCACGGCGTCAGGTGGGGGACGGGGGTGTCGTCGGAGGTGGGTTGCCGTAGAGAGGGGTCGCCGGAGGTGGGTCGTTGTAGAGAGGGGTTGCCGGAGGTGGGTCGCCGTAGACAGGGGTCGCCGAAGTTGGGTCTCCGTAGATAGGGGTTACCGGAGGTGGGTCGCCGTAGAGAGGGGTCATCGGAGGTCGGTCGCCGTAAAGAGGGGTGAGAGAACAATTTCGGAGAGAGAAACTAGGAGAGAGAAACAAACGCGATGTGGGTTTATATTGAGGATCTTTAGCGACGGAATAATACCGTCGCTAAAAATCCGTCGATGAAGGTCTGACTTTTACCGACGGACTTTTTAGCGACGGTTTTATTCCGTCGTTCAAATAATTTAAAAAACCTTCTGAAAATACTAATTCTCTAAAAATATTTTGGCGACGATAAATCTGTCGCTAAAAGTCCGCTGTTAAAAGTCCGTCTGCAAATACTTTTACCGACGGTGGCTTCCGTCGGTAATAGTATTAAACGACGGATTTTTAACAATGGGATATTCCGTCGCTTAAAGGCCTTTTTAGCCACGGAATACCTTCCGTCGCTAAAAATCCGTCGCAAAATACATATTTTATTGTGGTGGTCGGACACGTGAACGGAGGATTAGGACACGTGTCCGTAAGTGTCGTACGTGTCGGACACATGTCCGGAGGTATCAGACACGTATCGGACACCATATCGACACCCTATATGACGTGTCGGAATTGAAATTGTTGACTGTACATTCAATTTAGGTTAATTAGGTTAATGCGACATTTTTAGCATGCATCCCCTAGAATCTCATCGTGGTTCCAGCACTGGCTATAATTAGCCTTAATTAGTCCTGATTAATAACATTTTAATAAATCAATTAACCATAATTAGCTCTAACGAGCTTACTTAGTTTTAATTTGCAGGCCTCGTATGAACAGCTTAGGGAGTCCGGACAGCCATCAGCGTCCACTTGTACGGGTGCAAGTACTGGGGCATTGAAGCGATGGCTGAATACGCCGGAGGTCGTCAATCGGCCGAAAGGCCACATACGTGGCCTGCCTAGCACGACTGCTCGTGCTGTGATAGGAGTGTCCTCACCCCCCGCTGCCCTTGCACAGACACTGGCTCCTCGGCATCTGTTGGACGAGGAGGAGATCCAGCGCATTGCTATGGTGGCGTTGAGGCTGATCAAGGAGCAGGATCAGCAAGGTACCGCTGCCGGACATGCCGAGCCGGCCCCGGATCAGCAGGATCCAGATTCGGGGCTCGGCAACGCCTGATGAGCCCCTTCTCGTGCCCGGTCCCAGCTTGTCCCCCCTCCCCCCACCCGGCTTGTACATCATGACTATTTTTTATAATTGATTGTATATATTTATTTGTGTATTGATTATTGTGCGTTGTTGAGAATTGTGTATTGATTATTGTACGTTGTTGAGAATTGAAATTTTCATTACAGGTCTGGGTCATAGAAAAATAAAAAAATATATTTTAAAAAACAAATTTGACTTTTCTCGACGGATTAATTCCGTCGCCAAAAGTGTTTCTTCTATTAACTTTTTAGCGACGGAATATTCCGTCGCCAAAACTCTTATTTAGCGACGGAACATTCCGTCGCCAAAAAATTATTCTGTCGCTAAATTCACAAAACAGAAAATAAATTAAAATACGAAAATATAATTAGCGACGGATATTCCGTCGCTAATTAATAAATAAATCCATCACAAAAAGTGCAATATTAGACGACGTATTTGAAAATTCTGTCGCCAAACTTTTAGTAACGGGCTTTTATACGATGGACTTTTAGCGACGGTATATCCGTCGCTAAAACTTTTAGCGATGAATTGTAGGCTTTTAGCGACAGATTTCCCCGTCGCTAAAAGCCTTTTTTCTTGTAGTGTTTGTGAAGACTCAATTGATAGTCTACGTTACCTTCGTTTAGTCCTTCTCTGTTTTAAGGTGGTTTCAGGCCTTAAAATAAATTTAAGCAAAAGTTTGTTGTTTCCGGTTGACAATATTTTGATTATGGACAGATTATCAGCTGTGTTGGGTTGTTTTCCCACCGCTTATGTCGGTCTACCCCTCTAATCAAGATTCAAATCTTCCACAATTTGGGAACCGATAATTACTAAATTTGAAAGAAAGCTAGCCGGGTGGAAGATGAAATTCCTCTCCAGTGGGAACATGCTTACATTATTGAAAAATGTTCTAAGCAGTCTACCCACATACTACTTATCGTTATTTCCTATTCCTTCAAAGGTCAAGAATAAACTTCATCAAATTATGGGCAAGTTTTTATGGCAAAGTATTGAGGATCATTTTAAATATCATCTAGTTAGCTGGGACAAAGTCACAGCTAACAAAGACTTTGGTGGTTTGGGAGTGAAGGATCTTGGGAGGTTCAATATTGCGTTACTTGGCAAATGGTGTTGGCAATTCTTAACTGAACGAGAGGGTTTGTGGAGGAAAATTATAAATGCCAGGCACATCAGCTCCGAAGACGTGTGGTAGCTGCCAACTCCTTCTGGGCCTCATGGGTATGGACTTTTGAGTGGCTTCTGCCAGGTTTTTGGTTCATTTTGGAAGGCTGCTAAACTGGAAGTTGGTCCAGGCTATTTCATTTCTGTTTGGAACGATGTATGGTGCCGCAAAGCTCCATGAAAATCAAAATTTTATAATCATTTCCTACTCTCTAATGACAAAGAGAAAACTATCGCAGAGGTATGTCAGATGGAGGGTCAATCAATTTTATGGAATCTCACATTTTTTAGAAGATTACGGGGTCAAGAACTTTACCGGGTAAAGACCTTCTTGCTGCTACCGTACAATTGCGACAATATTGGCAAAGAGTTGGACAAAATTATATGGACACTAGAATCCAACAAAATTTTATCGGTACGTTCTTTTTATAAATTGATTCATCACGGTAATACAAGCCTTTTCCCTATGAAGACGGTTTGGAATCATATGCTTCCTCATAAGGTCAAATTTTTTGCTGGGTGCACATATTAGAATAGCATTTTAACGATTGATAACCTTCAAAAAAGGAATTGGGCTTTTCCGAATAGATGCTTTCTCTGTTGTCATGAAGAAGAGACCGTAGACCATTTACTCTTGCACTGCTCAGTGGCACGTACATTATGAGCAGCGGCTCTTTCACTAATTGGTTTGTCTTTCACTTTTCCTAATTATGTGAGGGAATTTTTGGTGGCTTGGAGAATGCAAGGTCTGTCAAAATCCTTAAAACGTCTATATACTGCTTTTCCGGGGACAATCTTCTGGTTACCGTGGACTGAACGTAACGCCCGAGCATTCAAAAATGTAGAGAGATCTCCGTTATTACTTTGTGAATTGTTCATGAAATCTCTTTTTTATTGGTATTCTGTAAGGGGTGTTTTTGAGTCTGTTACTTATATAGACTTTTGTATGCCTTTGGCTGTCTAATTATTGACAGCAAGAATGTACTCTTTAATTTTTGATACATTTCCTGTGTATCGATTTAATAAAAGTTACCGTTTCAAAAATATATATTTCATCCCGCAAAAAATGCTTGGTATTGTAATTTGTTATGTAAATTTCCCCTTCCACTTATATCCAATAGCCTGTCCCTCAGTAGGATATTTGTAACTCTTAGATCTCTTTGGATCTATCTTTTACTCTTGCAAATTGTGTTTAATTGTCATTCAGCATCCAGGTCTCAGATTTCTCAACCCTCCCCGTGTTCGTTCTAAAATAAGTTTTTTTTTTTTTTCATTTTCCGCATATGCTGTCCTTTACAACCTTTAGTTTAGAATGTCCCTTAATGAAAATTGATTGAACTTTGACTTTTTTAGCCTGCAATTGCTTTTGCAATTAGGGTACGAAGCCTGCAATTGGTTTTGAGATGTTGTTGAATGCCATGATACCATGGCTTGCCATCTAGTTCTTTCTCGACATGGAAGCAATGAGCAGGTTACTTTTCTTCACTTCACTTTGTGCATGGAGAGTACCCAAAAGTTTCTATAAATTTGTTTTCATTTCACGGTATGTGGAAGTAACTTTTTTTATTTAAGAAGTAACTGAACTCATTATGTGTTTGTGATAAGGAACCAATCTTGGCTTTTTAGTATTCATGCTAGTTAAATTTCATTGCTGAAGGACGTAGTTATGAACTCAAGATACAATTTTACCAATTATGATAGAATGTGAAGTATACGAGATATTTCCATATATCATAGCAGTCTGATCTTCCCCCACCCAAATCTGCAAGATATTCATGTGCTGTGGTCTCAGCCATCAGAATCTGTCTTGTGGAATGGCAACGGAACTGCTTCAACAGCGCTACATTGTTCAAAATGTTCGTTCTCCAACCTGTTGATTATGCAGGACATAATTGCAGAAGTTGTTAACGTTTGTGCATTTTGTGAAACAAGGAACACATAAAGAGAATTAAGTTGTTAAATTTGTGTATTCGAGATAAAGAGATTGAATCAACATATTACTTTCCCATACCCTTTGGAATTTTAACTTCTATTGTTTAAAGAATTAGCAAGCCAAACAGGCTTAGTATAAGAATGCACATAGAACAGCCATGGTACTTCTTAATCAACAAGAATATATTTTTGACTTATTCTTTCACAAACATATTCGACACAACCATGCGATCGACAAGTATAGCTGCAGACCTAACTTGGAAACTAATGATGAACCAAAGCTTGGATTAGTTAACACAGGAGCTTTAGACAAGGAGTATTAATATATGAAAGCAAAAGTACCTGTAGAAATTCCAATGACCTCGTCGGATGACCTCCAATGAAGCGAGAAAAAATTCCAGCAGTCGCGACTCAAACACTCCAACATGTTTGAATCCTAACACAGTCTCCACCCAAGCAACTCTTAGGAAAAAGTTCAAGGCCTGATGAGAAAATGTATTTTACTTCAAAAAGGTTCTCAAGATAATGAACGCACAAATAATGAAATGCAAACTCATCCTTTAGAGAAAGAGGGAGAAAGATAGCACTCACGATGGACATGTAATAGATGCTTTTCTTCTTCAAGGTTAAATTATCTCTAAGCCACGGGTTTTTGGACCTTGGGTTAAGAAGTCCCCAGTCCTTGACAAAATCCCAGTACATTTGATATACTGTGGCCACCAATGAAGTCACCAACACTACAATCATCCAGAAAGTTGTTGGCTGCCTGGCATATGTAATCCTGGCTCCGGCTGCAACCAAGGCAGAAACGTGCTTCCCCAAATTTGCCAAGTGATTCAGGTCATACTCATCAAAACATCTTCTTGCACACTAGTAGTTACATTAGAAAACAACATCCTTATTAGTACTCAGCTAACAGATTGGAAAGAAAGGAAAGTATTTCATGGAATTTGTGAATAAAAGAAAATTTATCTTCTGGATTAGTAAAAGTGGCTTTAAATGTATTATTTTCCTACGTCCCTAATTAAGGGATTACGTTTTTGCATGTAGACTGCAAATGCAATTTAGGTTTCCTTCTCATCCCTATTAGCTAGTGCACAAATGATGTGACGTTCATTCTCAATTCATTCTTTGTGACAAGTACGATGCAAAAATGAACTGTTGATTTTGTGAAACAATCTCTGAATTAAGGTACAAAAGAGATTATCATATTGCAAAGATGTTCAACTGATATTACCTGCATGGCACGCCAATAGTATGGTGCAAAGGAGATAACATAGGCAAGTTCCCTATATAGCTTTCCAGAATTGCAGGTTTCATACCGGTGTGTTCCGAAGCTTCCCAAGTAAAAGTAGCAGGCCGAGGATTCAAGGTACCTCAACAATGGAATCTGTAGGTAGAAACAGATATATATTGTCACTTTATAAGAAACTTAATCACCAATAGTCAAGCTTTAGAAAATGGACACTATGAAGAAACAATGAAACAGATAAAAGGTTTGAAGGTAGCTTAAGTTTCTACCAGAGGACGATAAGTCAGATACAATCAAGATTAGTTTGTAGCCTCGGAGAAATTGAGTGGTGATTTTCCACCTCGTCGTTGTCGCTGATAGGATCAGTTAAGGCTTTAAAGTCTCACATCGACTGTAAGTGGAGATTGAGATTAACTTTTTTATATCTAGTAGGTTTGCCTTTGTGTTGAAAATCAGGCTTTAACAAAGTCTACTCTCTTATAAAGTGAGGCGCTCAAGTGCACACTCATGATCAGTGAAGGCTATTTACAAGTTCTTGGTCGCTATCAGCCACGATTCACGTGGTTGAGACTCCTAAAAGTTATCCGTAGTCGTAAAAGGAAATGCTTAATTACCTGACTGGTAAGTTGGTCTGCTATAAATACATCCACCATCAAAACCTGTACACACCGTATTTCAATGCAAAAGTATCTTTAGTTACTAAATCGGAACGGTAAATAAATGTTGCAATGATGTACCTTATAGCATGGAGAGCAGACTATGTTGCACATCACTCTAATGAAGCAATAGCGCGTTGAGCGATAGAAGATGTTCAATGGACATATGAGCAGGGTCAAGGAACACTGAAAAGAGAAAATTTGAGATGTTCAACATCACAAATGTTTAGGTGGTTTAGTTACTTGATGCGTCAAGATCGTATAGATGTCTACAATATGGATGTTGTCTACGAGTTTGAAAAAATTGCAGGCGTGGTTTAGCACCGTGCATTCTGATACTCTAACAGCTTGAGCTTTTAAGAGTAGGTTGTAACTTAACTTGTAACTACCAAAAAGGTGATTCAACTACTAACCACAAATAGAATCTCCGGGATAGCATCAATGTAGTGTGGTAAAAAAACTCCCGAATGTGACAAAAGGTGAATAATAATGGCACCAACTACTGTAGTCATCAAGCAGGTGCAGATGAGGAAGGCGTCTTTGTCCTTGATAGCGGTAGTAGGCTGGAATTCGAATATCAAGTTGCAGTTTATCCCCGTGGCCTTCCACATGAAGAGATTGCAGCCATACATAAATAAGTGCAAGCTTAGCAATGCAAACATGCTGCACATACGCACACCTCGTATAAGTTTACTATATTAATTAGGTGCAAGCTTAACACCTCAAATCACTACTCGATGTCATGCTTAAAAGTAAATACGTAAAGTTTTGCGTCATTTGCAGCAGTGGGGAGAGAAAATGTGAAGAAAGACTACCTGAAAATAGCGTAGATGATCTCCGCGTATGCTGCATCCGCTTCGGGGGTGAACAGGTGTGCGAGGATTGAGTACACACTAAACAACGTCACAAAACTAGCCGCGAACAATCCTGCAGTAAAATCAACAACAAATGACAGAAAATTCTCAAAATGGTGTCGTACAGTACTTTCAATACATCTCATAAATGCGTTTTGATTTCTATAAAAAATAATGTTTATCAATATACCGTACAAAAAGGACGAAAATTCATAATGTCAACAGAGAGAAATGTACCATCAAGAGAAATGGCCATGTGGGAATCTTTGGGCTGCTGGGTTCTCAGGATCTTCATTGCCTCTTTCCTGTGGCGAAGTGCTTTGCGAATAAGAAGGCGAGAGAAAAAGGAAGAGCGAGGTTATACACCGTAATAATGCGATAAATGCATTAACAATGCACAATATGTTCAGTGACCATCAATCAACTTACAGGCACAATCTACCATAACGTTCACGCTGTGAAACCCACTAATTAACTTACAGTAGTAAAGGTGTATATCTAAAAATGAGTAAAAGTAAGCGTGTAGTTATCTCCTTTTCCGCGGTGAGAGAGGTGAAGGGGATAAATAAAAGTGACACAGCAAAAAGAAATAAGAGCATGCACCAAATGGCAGCACTTGGTCATTTACTGACACGTGCAATGTTAGCGACTGATAATGACACGTCACTCTCATAGCGGTTGTAACACATGTTGCTTGTGCGTAACATTAGCATGCCTTCCTCGTGCATAATATCACCCCAAATCCATTCGATCAGGGCTCCTACGCAAATGAAAAATAGATTCAATAAAAAAATATATTTAAACAAGACGCTCCTATATATCTTCCTCGATCCCACTTGTGTTCTCTTGAGAGTGGCTGACAACATCAAATATCTGGATGTGCCATTGATCGTTACAATAATCACTTTCTTGGAGAAAAGTGTCACAAAGGACGGTGTTTGCTCTCCTATATGACATAGGGTTAATTACACACGGAACCCTTGAGATTTACCTAAACTACACACGGACCTCCCTAATTTTGTTAAATTACACTAAGCTACATATTTCTATTTTTCTGTTAACAGAGTTAACAAAATTAATGAAAGGATGGTCATACCCCTGATAAACAAGTTAATTTACCCCTTCTCTCTCTCTCTCTATCACACACACACACACACACACACACGCACGCCGACAACACCCTTTGGACTGCACACCCATTGCCGATGAAGCCACGGGCTACCAACCGTAGCCACATGACCCATCACCGCCCCCATCACCATGAACCACAAGTGCTGGCCACCACCACTCCGCAAAGACAACCAAGATCTGGGCGCCCCCAGATCTGGGGGCAGGGCAGCCGGCGCCGATCATCGGCCGGGAAAATGATAGTCGAGCCGAGTAAGCGATCACTGGCGAAGTGCGGGTGATGGTTGCCAGAAGCAACGGCCAAGAGACCCAAACGTAAATCCCGGCCAAACGCAACAACAATGCAACCAAGAGATCCACCGGAGATCGAGAAGCCGGGAGAGGTTCAACACCATCGGGAAACAACCGCCGGCCAAGAAACCACGAGTAGCTCTGAAGATTACATCCTAACAATCGGCAAGAGTCTTCGAAGAGACTGATTTATTTTCTGCAAAGGTGAAATGGAACGAGAAAAGAAAATAAAGATGAAGGTGAAGAAAGAGAATGAAAATATATTAATGGCTAAAAATGGGTGAGCGGGGTTTTCAAAATTTTGGTGAAAATTTGAATTTCAAGATTTCACTAATCATGGTTATCTAACAAGATTTGTTATTATTGTCTCATGTTATTATTTTGCTGAGTTGACAAGATATTAGTGGTAGTTTAACACCACTTATGCCAATGACGTGACGTTAGACAACCGCTGAATATTTTCTCGTATTTCACCACTACGGTTCCAGTGAAAGATTTTACCGGCACAAACCAAAGTGTCAGGTCAATTTTGAATTGTGGCAGAGATGCCGTCCATGGGTGTTTGGCTGATGCCTGCTGTTTTAGCTAATATTTCGACTAGCACGTTGGTGAGTCGATGACAGAGCTTTAAAAGGGACAAATTGGAATCCCTGCAATTTTTTGTCCTAGATCATCCATGCTTTATCTCCTTCCAAAAGCATTGATAGCGCCTCTTTTGGGGTAATGCCACTCTTTCGTTTGTGTGGGCACAATGGGTCGCATGACAATGGTGGAAGTGAGAATTCGTCACATTTTGTTTGATGGTGACATCCTTACGAATGTCAACTACCATTGTTATGTTCCTGGATGGAGTTTCTAAATGGATTTAATCAGGATTAGGAAAACTTCATATACTACTAGGGTTTCTTACAACAACCATTGAATTTCACTGTATGGGAGGTTGCAGGCATCTTCTTATGACCCGGGTTGGGGTCAAAAATTTCTTAAATAACCATCATTTTTAATGATAGAATTAATCCTATAAAAGAAATAGTGTAGCATTACGATAACAATCCATGTGTTTAATTGTTTCACTTCAAGATTATGTTCAACAATTTTCAGAGGTGTCATTTGATATGTTTTTAAAGATTTTCTAAAGTAATCACTTTAAAAATGTGCTATATTTGATTCTTTATTTTGGGCATTCAAAAGAGTATATGATTTCTACTTTAGAATTTAAATTATTATATTAAAATTAATTTGTGAAGTAAACTGCTATTTTGACATTTCAAAGATATCTAAAAATGAAGTCATATTCGTTTCTTATATTGCTTATATGAAAAGATGTTAAGCATTAATCTTTATTTTTGATATATGGTCTTCGTACATTATAATTGTGAGATTCTTTTTTGTTATTTTAAATTGCCCTTAAGGTTTTAACAGTCAAAATTAAGGCCTAATATGTAAGTATATTCGTTAAGTAGTGTTTTAAAAACTTTAGAGTTAGTTTCGTAGTTTTTCAAAGGTTTACGAAAATTGGGACAGTAATATCCATAATTTTTTAACAATAAATTATAATACATAGTTAATAAGTTGGGGTGAAAAAAAAAACGACCAAAACAAATAAGATGACGTGTCGCATAAGTAAGATAGGTAAAAAAAATGCTAATGTATTGAAAGTTCAATGTTATATAATTAAAATTTTAAAATTATTTTTCTAGTTTTAAAAGGTTTACAACAATTGGAGCAATAATGTTCACAAGTATTTTAATAATAAATTTTAGTAAAGAATCAATAAGTTGAGTAAAAAGAAAAGGACATTGACGCATAAGTAAGAGGGGTAAACAAGAAAAAGAATACTTAGAAAAGCTTATGTGTTTTAAAGTTCAATAGATATAATTAGAATTAACTGATGAAGTAAAATCTCATATTGGTATTTTTCAATTATTTACAATACTTAACTCATATTCTTTTTACATGTTGCTATCGTATAAAGAAAAAAAAAAGCTTTTAATTTGTGATCTACAATTTTGTTTTTTCATAAGTGACGTGTGTTTTCTTTATGCTTGAGTGTTTATGTTGTTATTTAAAGTATTTTTTAAGGTATTAATAGTCAAAATCAAGTTCCAATATGTTGAAACATTGACTAGGTAGAGTTTTAGAAGTGTAGAATTGATTTTACACTCTTATAAGGTCAACGTAAAATATGGTAATTATACCTCTGAATTTTTAATAATAAGTTACAATAAAGAGTCATGATGCATGTGTGACTATAATAATTAGAGGTAGAAGAGGAATGGAATACCAAAGCAAACATGATGATGTGTGATTATGGTTGAACGTTTATTTTATTATTTAAAATATTTTTGAAGTGTTATTTAAAGGGTTTTTGAGGTGTTAATAGTCAAAATCAAGTCCTAATATATTGATACATTGATTAGGTAGAGTTTTAGAACGTATATAAGAGATTTTTTTACTTTTATAAGGTCTACTAAATTTATGGTAATAACACCTCTGAATTTTTTATAATAAGTTATAATAAAGAGTCGTGATACAATGTGTGACTTTAATCAGTAGAGGTAAACGAGGATAGAACATCAAAACAAACATGATCACATGTAATTTATGTTTTCTTTATGTTAGACAGTTTATTTTGTTATTTAAAGTGTTAATAATTAAAATTAAGTCCTAATATGTCGATATATTGGTTAGGTAGAATTTTAGAATGTGTAAAATTGATTTTTTTAGTCTTGTAAGGTCAACTAAATTTATAGTAATATAATACCTCCGAATTTGTTAATAATAAGTATAATAAAGAGTCATGATGTATATGAGACTTTAATAATTAGAAATTTATAATAATAATACCTCCGAATGTTTTAATAATAAGTGATAATAAAGAGTCAAAGCTTGTGAGACTTTAATAAGTAAAGGTAGAAGAGGAATCAAACACAAAAATAAAGATGATGACGTGTCGCAAAATTGAACAAAAATGACGTTTCACATAATTAAAAGGGGTAAAAAGAAAAAAGAACACTAAAAAAAGCTTATGTGTCTCCTCCACAATGTACAACGCTTCGTCTATTATATATTTATATGATATCATATCATATAAATTACATGGCTCCGTTGACGTAGTTTACGTGGGTAATGGGTTTATCAAAACCATATTTTGACTGCTAGTCATGTATTCATTTTACATGTCCTAAGAAAGTCTTAGGATCATTTGCACATAAAACCCTATAGTTTAGGGACGGGTGCCCATTTTACATCACTATTTCAATTTTGACACAACTGACCCTATTGTTTTTCAATTGACACATAATTTACCAATTGACGGGCTTAAGTCCAATTTTTTGGATGCCCGTCAGTTTCTAAGGACAAATTTGTAACTTCCACCATTTTCTACCTGGCAGCCACATAATGCATGCCGCCACCACCACCATTCAAGTAAACATCACCCTTCCAACACCACCACCAAATCTCAAAAACCATTAAATAAACCTCACCCATCCATTTTAATTCTCACCCTCGTAGAAAAATGGCATAGTTAGATTCGGGCGCAATTGTGGTGGGTACATCACACAACCCACCACCACCACTAAATTCTTATAGTAACATAGAGAAGGAAAGATTGATCCACCTTAACCCACAGGGGGCTTGTATGATGGTGCGATTGTGGTGGTGGGCGATATTAAAGTGAAGTGGTGGTCTGCCTGTATGATGCGTCACTGCCAAGCCACGGCGCAATCGTGTTGGCCGGCGCGATAGTGTATGGGTACAATGTTGGTGGTGGCAGCAAAATGGGTACAAAGGTGGTGCTCTTTGGGTGCGCGAATATACACAGAGAGAGAAGGGTGACGGGGTAAAAGCGCAATCGTGTATGATGGTGGTGGTGGCAAAGTGGGTACGGTGGTTGCCGCGCAATCATCTACGGGTATGATTTTCTGGTGGCAGGGAAGTAGGTAAGGTGATGGTGTTCTTTGGGTGCGTGAATATACACACGGAGAGAGAAAGAGGCGTGATGGGGTGGTTAGGTGTAAATAGTATGGGTGCTCTGGTTCAGTTAGTAAGGTGGGAGTGGGGGGATTTGGGGGTCCGGGGTGGGTGGTTGTTGATTGTTGAGAAAAATTGGGATTTGGTTGGTAAGGTGAGGTTAGGGGGTTTTAGGGTCTGGGGTGGGTGGGTGGGTGTTGGCTATTGAGAGAAAGAGATTACTTGGCTTCTATGATGAAAAACGGGTTGAAGTCACAATTTTACCTTTAAAATATTGACAGACATCCAAAAAATTGGACTTTAGCCTGTCAATTGGTGAATTGCGCATTAATTGGAAAACAGTAAGGTCAATTATGTTGAAATTAAAACATTGAAGTGAAATAGGCACCCGCTCCCAAACTATAGGGTTTTATGTGCAAATGGTCTAAAGTCATATTGCCCACATAATTAGTACCCGTAGAATGTTCTAACACAAGTAGCCTAAAAATGAACTGAAATTGTTAAACAAAACTTTTATTATCATCTTAAGAAGACTTTGTCTCATTCGATGAAGATGGCAACATACATATTATATCTTGTGCATCACATCGGCTATGTGCTAATATAGCGAATGCACGTAGGAAGGAACAACATAAAAAACAAAAGATTCTTTATTCACGGCTTCCAAACGACAATTTTTTATTTGAACTGAAACCTACGTACAATGCGAAAATCAAGACTCGTCTTTTGGTTTTAATACAAGAAGCACATAAATCAAGAGGAATCACATGATTTAGACACTTATCCCAGCAATGTCGAGAGTTTGATTCATCGAAGATATTGACTCATCTTTGCATCGTAGAAGGCATAACCGGGGTGCATTTGGCAGGCTAACTAGGTTAACACCATGTTAGCTTAAGAAAACACGAGGTTAGGGGTTCCATCTGATTTTATATACCTAGAACATCAGAAACATATAATCCACTGGATAATATCGCTCTCTTCACTATTGGATTTCTAAAGTTAAAAAGACTAAGTACACCGGCTAATTTGCCTCAGTGGTCATCATTTCTTGATAAAGATGCATTTGACTTGCCTCTCATGGGCAAAGGAGCATTAGAAAGAAAGAGAGAGAAAGAGAGAGAGAGAAGCGCATAAAGTTTATAACACCGAAAAAATCTTCATTGTAATAGTGGTGTAATGGACAGTTGATATCTAACGAGATGAAGGAATTTTGAGATAATAGGGAAAAAGGTTTTATTGTTCTCGCGTCTCATCTGTTTGGTACACCACGTCATCGCTATTACTGTTATGCGGAAGTTTTTCTTGTTATTTGAGCTCGATATCACTCGCTAGATCAAAACTTTAAAGCAGAACAATAAATGGTGGTATCTTTTTTTTATACAAGAAAAGCAATTCTTCTGCAGTTTGCCCTACTACTTACTCCTTTGTATACATACTTTTCATTTTAAAGTCTCTTGCTCATGATTCCTTCCCTTCCCCACTCCTTCAAGTTCTTTCGTTACCACATAACAATTTGTTGCTACCATTTTCTGACTAATAATGATAGCCCATATAATAGTTGCAATAACATAGGTAAAATATTAATGACAAATTACGAGTAAAATCACCTAGCTTATGTTTCATATATAAACAAACATCGCACAATTTGCTTTCTTGTTAATAGCGCCATGAATTTTTAGCTAATGCTTTGTATGGAAGACCGATGATAAGAGAGATTAAAACACAGTAACGTCATCTACCATTCGGTAAGATTAAAAGTAAACAAATAATGAAAAATTCAATGCATGACGATCGTTCGTCTTTGCATGAAGAAACAAAAAAATAATGCAAGAAAGAGAAATGGATATGACGAGTTATAAAAGTACCCACACAAACACACCCACACATGCGTGTATGTAATGTAACCCAATATATGCAAAGAGATACACATGTATATAGAGAGAAATAGATGGAACATCCATGAGGTCGATATATTATTTTTGTCATTCCTCGCAAATCGGGAGACAAGTCAAAAGCCACGAGGTTATACAATATCTTTTATGGCCAAGCATACTTCTTTTCCCCATCAGTAACGTTATCATGGTTAACGAAATAAAAACCATCAGCCTCCACATACCAGTAGCAATAATTTAGAAGTCCAAAGTCTCTTAATTTGCAGGCGTCCCCATACACTTTCATGTTAAAAACATCAAACTTCTTGTCCTTTGAGTCCCAGTAGAAGTGGCAGAAGAATAACGTAGTTCGGCTGACATTGTTCCTGAAGCGGAAATGGAAATCATCACCGACATAAAGGGTGTGATACCCCATATCATCATCTCTGGATTGGCATCGAAGCTTTAACGGAGAGGAGTTGTGAGGAAGAGCATTAACGATATGAACCTCGTAGGTGGGTAACCAAGGGTGGGGGTAACATGTGGTGAATTTGAGACAAAATGCCATGAGGATGAAGATATATAGGCTTCTCATTAAACAAATCATGTTGCCTGTTCCTTCCTATATGTTTGCCCGAACAATGTGAAGCAGAGACAAAATAGAGTGGCTACACTAACATGTCTATAGTTCTATTTTAAGGTCCTGGAAAATCTTCCTTGTGATTGACATAATCCACCTAAAATGATACTTGTAATCTGCTTAACTTAATCCACCTAGAAAGATACTTGTAATCTCCTTGGATAATAAGAATATGGGTCAATTTCCAACATATAGTAAATTTTGTAGGGTAATAGTCAAACACACCAAAATGGTATTTCTTTACATCAATCTATGGCAGAATTCTGGTGCGTACCCCCGTTAGTTTTTCAGTTAAGTGCGAGGGTGTTCTAGTCAGTTCTTTAATTTTTCAGGGTATAGTAATGCAAGTCAACCAAAAAGTTAAGGAATAATTTTTTAACAGACACGTGTATGAATTAAAAAACAAGAATAACCTCCCCTTTCCCCGGCCACCGCCCCATCCTCGCCACATAATCACGTGGACTAGATAAACACCCATAGATGAAAATATTGTTTCACATAATGAATCTTTGAGGGAAAAGTATATATTCAAGTGGAGCTATAAAAATTGACGAGATAGAGAATTTGTCATACATGTGTGTGTGTGTGTGTGCGCGCGCACGTGTGTGTGTGACCTTAAGTGTGTGAGTATAGGTTTACATTGTTACAGGTTTTAGTAAGATGCTTATCGTAACTTTTGGCCAAACCCCACTCTTGTTTGTTTTTTGGGTGGGTGTTAAGCACTTTTTACATGAGTGGACATCTTTATTTGCCGAAATAGACTATCGAAAAGGATAGTGTCATTTTGCGCTTATACCCAGTGTTTCCCCAATAGGTAGCTAAGAGCGTGATGCAAGTAAAACTATGGGGGAGAGGAGGGGGAAGGATGAGACTATGTCTCAAGAGAAAACTAAGTATACTTGTGAACTTTACGTCATAATTGATGTTGATTGAACTGAATCAGTGGGAGGAAAGAACAATGCTGCTATTGAATTCAACCGCACACAAGCTTTTCCCTTTAGGCATCATGCTAATGATGGTTCATATGGATGTTTTGTCTGGACCATGTCCCTGACTTCGCCCAAGGCTTCGGTCCCCTATGACAAGTAAGGGTTATAATTTCAATCTCTATAGTTCCAAAAAATAATGTCACCTGGTCCCACCTCCTTCGGCTAAGACTTATATATGTTCAATAAGCTAGGGGTTAAAAAAAAAATTCCATAGTAGGGCCGGATTTTCTTATGTGGGGATCAACAATACATGGTATATGTTTGTAAAGAAAGATCGAGGCTACCATAACTTGACGTTATCCAAGTAAAATTATATGTAATTATATAAGAGATTCGGTTAGAGTTGTGGTGGTGCCAAGAAGGAGTCATGGCAAAGATGGCTGATGAGAGGTGGTGAAAGGGTGGGGAGATATTATTAGTGGTGATCTGGTGTGCGTCAATTGAGTCAAGTTAAAAGCCTCTTATGTCATTCAGACCGGGTGACATGCAAGGTATCTGACCTCTCGATGCTAAATTTTGCAGGCACAAGACTAACTAGAAGGACATATCCCCTTTAGAAACCTTCATCAAACTTGAAAGGATCAAAAGGATAATCTTTAATTTCTAGAATTCCGTGTACTCGTTGTTAAAAGTTGCATATGCCTATTTTTGGAGGGGTTTTGCCATCGTGGCTAAACCCCTATAAAAAGGTTGTTATGACCTTACTTTGAACTGCATCCATTCTATAGGCTCGTTCCTTTGCATCCTTGAGTTCTCGGGATTGGTTCCACCTTGTCCTTCATACCCGAAAGCATCCACGTAGTCATGTAATTGGTACCAAGTTTTGAAATTCATTGTTTGACATGAAAATTGGGAACGACTAGCATTCGATGCAAAATAATACTCCCTTCGTCGCAAATTATTTGATCATGTTTGACTTGCATGCTAAGTTAGTAGATGAGTCATGTTTTATGAGCTTCACATTCTACCGTAAGAGAGAAAGGTAGAGAGGAGGAAGAAGAAAATGAATCAGGAGAGAGAAAATTGATTGGTAGAGGATTTAATTTCAAAAGAGAAATAGAATAAAAATGTGTAAAAAGGTAAATATGAAGGAAAAAAACCCTTCATAATCTTTTTTAATTTAAAAAATGATCAATTTTTTTATGACAACCCAAAAAGGAAATACGGTAATTTTTTTTTGGATGGGAGAATTATATTTTAAAGAAAAGAGTCACGTGTAAGCTTCTACAAAAATTTCTCTCTCTCTAAACCACATGACCTTCATAGAAGATTGACAGGGGCAAGGGGGTTTTCAAGCCCTCTCTCCCTTTTCACTGTTCTTCTTTAGCTTTCTTCCTCTTTGCGGTTTTTGGAGGAGTTAACATATGGTGGCTGGCGGTAGAGGCGATGGATCAGCACCGGCGCCTGGGGGTACATATGTCCTACCCTTCGATCGATGAGATCTAGGGTGGCAACTGTTGGTTTGAAATTAAACTCTTAGCTTGCTAGATCTTTTCAGATCTTCTAGATCTATATGATCTGTCGATCAAAGGATGTTGGACAATCCAAAATAATCCAACACTGGATTCTTGACGGAGTGTCAAATAGAGGAAGCTCAATGTTGGCTTCGTTTCTTACTCGCAGTTGCCAGTATTTTGTCGGTGGTGGTCAGAATTTCATTGACGATGGCCATATTTTTGCGGGTGGTGGCTAAAAATCTCTCTAGTTACAGATCAAAGGTGTAACTGTGGAGGTCTAATTATCTTGCTATGTTTCCCATGCTTTCAATGCTCATGTTTGAAAACCTCCTCGCCATTTGTGGGGCATGAGGGTGGTCTATCTCGTCTGGTCATAGCTCCTACCTTTTTAAGCTTTAGCTAGGTTTTTGTCTGGACATAAATGGTTTGTTTTTTATGATGTTATTTTAGTTTGAGCCCGTCATGGAGTGTCATGACTCTTTAGTTTACGTTAAAGATGTAAGGCTAAAAGAGGCAAAATTGTAGCCATTTAATTTATAAATGTTATTATCTTATTTACCAAATAGACGATATACAAACAGTTCATGCTTGCATATCGCGATTCTAATTCCTTCAAGCCATCTTCCATCAAACAAAGCTCAGTCGATATGGTATAAATGCATAGAGCAAAGCACAAAGCCATTTCACGCGGGGCATTGTTTTGTATCATGATGCTACAAACACATAATAATGGCCAAAAAACTTGAGATATCTCAACAGTTTAGATATTAGATTTCGGTTATATTGCACATTAATTTGCCATACAAAATGAGGGACTACAACCAAGGTGCCCAATCAATGGGCTGAAACAACAGAAAGTTGGCTATTTCAAGTGATACGCCAAGTTACTGGTTCTAACGTGTAGTCCAAGTATCAAAAACCAAGTTAAAAGTTCACCTTCTGTCTTCTTCGTTTCCACTTGTGAGTCTTCCTGGCTGAACTGCAGGTTACTTAAACATTTCTCAAAAGATGATTTTGGCCTGAGTTTCTATGGCATATCATGCAACCATCAGACATCAATCGGAGCCACTCCTTGCTCTATTGTATTTAGAGGTTGTTCTACCATTAATAAAGCAGAGTTCCCATCGCTTTGCAATGCTTTAGAGCCAGAGCTGCAGGAAGCATGTTGAGCTCGACCTTCTAGATGAGAGAAAGATGACCTCTATTCCATGTTAGGATGAACTGAAGGCAAATTTTTCCCTAAATGTGGAGGTCGTTTGTCTATTCATAAAGTCATGACAGGATGAACCCTCATTTTTTAGCCGGAGCTTCCCCAACTAATCAATGCAGATTCCGTGAAAAGCAATTTCGTGTTGAGCATGAAATCTCCAAAGATTATGATTTGAATGAATTGTTCCACTTACCTCTTGAGCATGAGTTCAAATGATTTGTACCACTTATGTATTTATCCTATTTGTAAAAAAATAAATACCTATAAAAGCAAGATTTTACGGTACAGTAAAAACTGAAAAGAGCATTTACATACAAAAATGACGAGTTCGTTCTTCTGTAAACATATAAATGGATGCCAAGAGTAACAATATGCAAATAAAAAAAATGGTCACTGAGCACTAAGATATTGACGAATAAAGGTGCAATTGATCTCTAGTTATGAGTTAGGGAAAATATTGATGTCCTATCGAAGCTACCCACTGTCTTCAGGAAAGAACTTGGACAAGAAAAATGAAGCAAAGATTCAGGCCCCGTTTGACAAAAAAATTTTCCCTCTTTTTTCAGTTTTAAAACCTGAAAAAAAAAGAGCGTTTGGTAACTATTTTTTTTTCAATTTAAAAAACCAGTTTTTAAACTGCAGAGTAAAAAAAAAACTCCAAAAACTGATTTTTTTTTTCACTTTTGGTTTTTTTTTTTCGACCACCACCACCACCCTCCCACCGCCGGCAGCCACCTCAGGCGACCACCGCCGGAGACTGCCGGCCGCCGGCAGCCACCTCCGGCCGCCGGCGACCACCGCCGGAGACTGCCGACAACCACCTCCGGCCGCCGGCGACCGCCGGCGACCACCGGTAGCCACCTCCGGCCGCCGGCAGCCACCGCCAGAGACTGTCGGCAGCCATCTCAGGCCGCCGGCGACCACCGCCGGAGACTGCCGGCAGCCACCTCCGGCCGCCGGCGACCACCGCCGGAGACGGCCGGCAGCTACCTCCGGCCGCCGGCCACCACTGCCGGTGACTGCCGGCAGCCACCTCCGGCCGCCGGCGACCACCGCCGGAGACTGCCGGCAGCTACCTCCGGCCACCACCGCCGGTGACTGCCGGCAGCCACCTCCGGCCGTCGGCCACCACCACCACCACCGTCGACCACCGCTACGCCCCACCACCGCCACCGCAAACCACCAAAAAAAAAAGTCAAAATAAAAAGGGTTACCAAACACCAAAAAAAAAAACCTCAAAAAAAAAGGGGTTATCAAACACCCACTTGTTTTTATAAAAAAAAAAATTAAGCTGCTCTTTAAAAAACTGCTCTTTAAAAACTGAAAACCAAAAAAAAAATTTTGTCAAACGAAGCCTCAAGTAAGGGCTGGGTAGTATTTTCTGGGATAATCCTTGAATGCAAAAGTTTAGGCTACAAAAGTGACAATCTTTGTAGTCATGTCAAAGTCATGTCAATAGTCATTTCCTGGGACTATCCTTGACAACAAAGTTTCTTTTGTATTCATAATAAACTGCTTTCCTTAAGCAATAGATTTATGCCATGACACAGAGAGAGCCAACAAAGTTGATCCGAAATTACCTAGCAAAGCTTTACAGGTGTAGCGTCCGACCTACCTCTAGCACTCCTAGTACCTTCTATTATGAAACTTAGTTGTTCTCTCACCGGTTCCTGGTAGGGCTGTATACGAACCGAGTTTGAGCTGAACATGGGTGTGTTTGAACTCGGTTTGTTTAACTTTTGACATGTTCGAGCTCAGCTCGTGTTCGTTAAGAGCCAAAACATTGATGTTCGAACTCGGCTCGAGTTCGTGACGGTGAAACTCGGGCTCGACTCGCTCAACTCGTTTAGCAATTTGAGCCGAACTCGAGTTCGAAAACTCGGCTCGTATTCGTCTTCAATTTCCAGTCAAACCCTAAATTTGCTCAAATTCCTTCAAGCAATTAAGCTATACTGAATCAAAATATAGAAGATACAATGAGGGATGTATAAATAAAAAACACTGAAAGAAAAAATCTTAACCGATTGGCTATAAAGACAAACCACTTTTTCCTCCTTTTGATCCCAGTGCTCAGCAACCCCTTCATAGCTATCGACTGCCTTCTCCAGCTTTGACTGGCAGAATCCAGCGACGAGGAGATGACGGCGTCGAAGACAAGCGATGAACTTCGACAGGCAGAATCTGACGACGGAGAGTTGACGGCATCGAAGATGGGTGATGACGGCATCGACGCATCGAGCAGATCGAAGCTGTGATGTCCGTGTGAAGAGAGAGAGGGACTATGTGCGATCTATCTGTGAGGCGTGGAGAATATGTGCGATCTCAATCTGTGAGTCATGTGTGTGTGTGTGTGTGTGAGAGAGAGAGAGAGAAAGTGGGACGAGGGAGGCGACAGGAGAATGAGTGCGGCGTGGCTGTGTGATCTGATCTGATCTGTGAGCTTGGGCTCTATATTTTTAAGTGGGCTTGGGATTGTGGGCTTGGGATTTTGGGCTTATTGACATCAATGCCTGACATGTTTAAATTTTGATTTATATGATTTATATAAGTATTAATTCTTTAAACATATTTTAATTAATTTATTATTTAGACAGGTTGTTCGCGAACACGCTTGTGAACATTTTGGAGTGTTTATGTTCGGCTCGTTTAATAAACGAGTTTTAAAATCTTGTTCATGTTATGTTCGTATATTATACAAACGAACATGAACGAGTTTTATAGAGAATGAACCACGAGCCGTTCGTGAACGGCTCGGTTCATTTACAGCCGTAGTTCCTGGGACCACAAATAGCATCCTTCTCCCTTGTGGCATCTTTGAACTCCACATTCCGACTATACATTACATTCACTTGGACCCCTAATCTTTCAGGTTCTTGTGATGTTGGGTGTCACCGAGCATTCCCCTCAAGTAGTCTTATTCTTTAGACAATACGCGAACCACCTTCTCGAGGCCCTACATCCAAACTTTATAACCCTCTTGGCGACTTCAAACCACCTTCCATTTATTTGTTAATTTTTTAACCGTGGCAAATTGAGAATCTTGGTCATTGAAAAAAGCGACCTTTTGCATCTGGAGTAGGGAAATGCCCCCATCACCATTTCTTTAGAACTAGACTGGTCATGAATCGTTAAGGCCTCTACTAGATATAATAACCTCTTCTTGGTTAACGATGCCCTTAAGACAATGCCTACCCCTATTAGAATACCTTGTGTCTTGTTCATGTCATTGCTATTGGAATACCTTGAATTTGACCAAAGTGTCGCAAGACTTTTAAAGTGATATATTTGTCATGGCATAAAACTATTGGAATACCGTTCGATACGCGGATGGTTCTTCTATGACGATGGTTCTTCGCACGTCCTTGTTGAGGCAACACGAGTGTCTGTGAGGATGGAGAAAGTATGACGTTAGAGAAAAGGCCATTTTTTTTCTCTTTTAATTATGGCGCCGCTTGGAGGTGGCGTGTGCATGGCTAGTAATATGGAATATTTGAGAGGGCGTTTTGGTAATAAAAATGTGTAAAAACATGTTAAAATACATGAGACTTTTAAGATAGAGAGGTTAGGCTTGTAAGGGCATTTTGGTAAGAAATAATTTTTGTTGTTTATACTTTATAGATGAGTTGAACATTTAGCAAAGTGTTCTACGTGGGCCATGGATCAGATCCGGTGTAAGTAACTTAGTATATGTGTACATATATATATGTTTGTCTTTATTAGGGGTGTCAATTTGATCCATAATCGGCGGATATCCTATCCGTCCCGATCCTATAGGAGGGGGTTTTTTGGCCTTTAACCGGGTTATGAAGCAGATATGGTATTAAAAAATTAAACCCGTAGCGGGTACAAGTCGGGTTTGGTATTTATCCTAACCGCCCCGCTATCCGCCCCGTCCCGTATATGCTTTATAATTATTTTTTATCTTAATCCTAGATCTGTGCAATCCCAGCCGTCCATCTCCATAGTATAAATGGTGGACAAAAAACCCTAACAATACCTTCTCTTTCTCTGCCTCTCTCTTCTTGGCCGCCAACATCTTCTCCTCTTTACGATCTCCCTTCTCCCTTCTCTCTAGGGCCTCCACGGACCAAACCCCTCACAGTCACTTATTCTCTATGCCGCAAGGTGACTTGAACTACTTAGTCCACCCCTTGATTCGTTTGAAAGCAGAAGCACTTCAAATGTTCTAGTAATGAACTATCAAGGTATGGCTCATCTCCGCCGGTCTCTTACCCATCTCCACCACGTGAAACCTCCAGTCGGCCATCGAAGCTCTTCCGCTTCCGATTGCTGCAATGATGTATCGAATGCCTTTATCGTCGATCGCGACGTCGCCACTTGTTTTTGAATCTAGCAATTTTTATTTTTTTTTGTAGAAATCAAATCAAAAGCTATTGTAATGAACCTCGTTCTCGTATACTTTGTTAAAATTTGCCATGATTTTTTTATTTGTGGTGGCCATTAAGGATGAGCATTTAAACCGTTGAAACCGATCCAACCGTAAAAACCGAACCAACCAATCTGACAAATTCCAAACCAATCGCAAAAACAATTGGTTTGGTTTTTTTTTTTTCCACAAACCGCATGTCCGATTCGGTCGGTTTGGTTTTTTTTTTTTATATGTAAACTGAACCAACTGTATACAGTATAATATATAATTTTTTATACTAACTCCAGTTAATTTTAACTGACTTAAGTAGTTAAACTTAACCCTTCGTATAAAATATCGGTAACCCTAAATCCTAATCCATTCTTTTCTTTAATCACCGCCCAGATCTGACAACCTCCACTCCACGCCTCAGCCCTCAACTCTCAAGGCAGCGCCTCCTTCAGCCGTCGTCTCCTTCAGCCCGCCGTCATCTTCAGCCGCCGTCTCCTCCAGCCGCCGTCTCCACCTCCCACGGCTGCGCCTCTGTCTCTCCTCCTGCCGCTGCCTCCTATCTCCTCTAGCCTCCAAGGTAATGTCTCCCCTTTTCTAGATTCCTCTTCTTTCTTAGCTCAGTTAAGCTTCCCCTTCATCTTCTTCCCTGAATCATCACAAATTGTAGTTTATTCATCCCTACTACAGTACTACTTTAGAGTCCCCAAAATGACGTGGGTGGGTGCTGGGGGAGTTGGTCAGGATCAATTTTGGTGATTAACAAGAAAAATGGCGTCTCAGTGCTGATTGCGACATCAGCAAAGACAAAAAAGAATAATGCCAACAGGTCTCATGGAAGATCCCCTTCATCTTCTTCCCTCAATCTTCGAATGGACTTCATAAGATTGAAATCAATTAGTGCAAAAATGCAATTGCCCTGTACATGTATATATTAATCATTGTTAATATATGCAGAAGTGATTTTCTTTTGAATGCTATGCAATTTTCGTTAGAATTTTAAGAAATGCTATGTAATGATTTTGTGTGTAATGAGTTATTTTCTTTTGGATGTTATGTAATATAATTAGAATTTTAGTCTTATGAGCTAAGATCTGCTGAATTATTTGAGTTTTGTTACAAATTATTAATTGTTTTGGGCTTAGAATGGAGTCTAGCCCAAACCGGTTTGATCCGTTTAGACCGAACCATTCGATCCATCTAATCCGTTCAAACCGAACCATTCAACTACTGTTTGGTTTATTTTTTTCCAAACCAATGTTGGTCGGTTCGGTTTGGTATACAACCTCCAAACCGAACCGAACCGTGCTCATCCCAGTGGCCATGGATGGTCTGTTTAAGACATGAAGCATTTGCTCCATTAAATCTGTTTGGAGGGGTTTCGAGGGCTTGAGGGTTGGGCGGGGACAGGTTTTCTAAAGTATTTTAGGGTCGGATGTGGTATTGAAATTATATAACCCGGTGCGGGGCGGGTGCAGGGTTGGCTGGGGTTTCAGAGATAACGGGGCGGGTATGGATCTTATAAGATCCACATCCGACCCGCTCCATTGCCATCCCTAATCTTTATCTACAGCCTAATAAGCAGGGGAGGTTCACTGTTCATACAAAGTTTCGCACGTCTCCATTTTGCCTTTCGTCTTCAAGAACATGATGTGTTCCCTTAACCCAGTTTCCCAACCACCGAACCCACCACCATCACTGCCCATCCCTCAAGCACGACCACCACCAGCACCGTCATCCCCCACTCCCATGACCCCATGTCTATATATCGAAAATCAACTTGTGGACTTAACCCGGACATCACTATCATTGTTTTGTTAAAAGATATAACTAGGATTATGCATCTACTCCTTTATGCTTCCTCATAGCTCGAGTCTTGAGATTTTGCAATTTAAAGTAACACTTGCTTACTGATAAACTTGTACAGACACTACATCAAATTGTATGACAAAGTAACATCTTGAACTAAATTTCATCGGTACTGCTTTTGATTCGTAACTCATTTCAGGCACAGTTGGCAGAATTTCGATCTTTCGAAGGGCAAGATATGTACATTGGCGAGAAGATTGTCCCGATCAAGGTTTGCCTTGGTTATCTCATGATGTTCTCTGCTCTAGTATGTTAACCCACATGGGCAAAAATGCATGTATGGATCTTTGTTCATATCGTTTTGCCTATCTTTCATTGTCACCTTGTAATTGATGTTGGAGGTCTCATCTTTCCTTCTAATGATCACAGCTTGATCTTTGCGTGAATCTTTTTCAATAAAAGATAAGTTTTTGTGGGTAAGTAAATTTGTTTTCTTGATGTACGTTATATGAAGCTTACACTAATATGTTTTGCGTGTGTTCTTGACATAGTGAAGTCTCAATTGAATGAATTTCAGGACTTGAACAACTTTGAAAGCGACCCTGAAGAATTTGCAAGAACATTCTGCAGAGATCTGGGTGTCGACAACCCTGAAGTTGGAGTAAGCAAGGAAAATTACCCTTTTGATGCATCGCGGGGCATGAATCGCAGGCCTTTCAACTGATAAAACTGGTTTTACATGTCAGTTATTGTGGAAGCGAGTTTCGATTTCCAAACCGTGGACCTTATGTTCTAAGTTCTTTATTGAAATTAAACTTCTTGTTGATTCCGTCAGTGCTGCCTATCCCAAATAGATACTTAGCCCTTATCCACATAATACGTAATCCCTAGTTACGATAAGTGTGTTGGGACCTATTATCTACAGATTGTGGAACTAAGATTAGGTTGATGTCGGGATTCTCGATGTGGCTTCTCTTTGCGTATTAAGATCAGCTCGTTTATGTTGGGCTAGATGTCGTGAGAGGGGCTGAAAAGTGCAATTGTGACTGTAATTGTGATTCGGAAGGTTCCACATTAACTTATGTCTCCCAAGTCCCAACAAATGAGATTGTCCGAATTGCTGGGATCATTCTAATTTGTTTATATTTTTTCGATAGGCTTATGGATATCAAAAAAAATCTTAAATGGAGGACACAGAACTTGAGCTGGATTTAAGAACTTCACTTCGGACTGAGGTGCCCTCTATGTGGCCCAGAACAGGCAAATACCATTATCTATCAATGCCCTATCCAACATGGTTCGGCTGCATGAACCCCATTGGCCATATTCTTGCCCATGCAGTATTTAGTCTTCCTCTGACTATAGCATTTCTTGCAAAAAAATACTGATCATATCACTCTTCCTGCAACTTTTTTGCGTATATGTTTTATGTGTTTAGATCATCTGAATCAATCCGTCCTCCAGTTTATTCCTTCTCAGAACTTGCCAAGTTTATATAGCTTTGATCCTTTTTGGTTTTATGACACATTTCAGCCGCATCTTGTTGATATCCTGTCCAACATTTCTTCCCGCAGAAAATGCTTGTTATTGTAATTTGTTCTGTAAATTCCCCCTTCCACTTGTCTCCTATAGTTTGTCCCTCAGTAGGTTATTGGTAACTCTTAGATCTCTTTTGGCCTTCAGTGCCAACTGGTACTTATTGATATGCTCTGCGAAATTGTGTTTAATTGTAATTCAGCATCCAGCTCTCAGATTTCTCAACCCTCCCCGTGTTCCGTTCTAAAGTAAGTTTTTTTTTTTTCATTTTCCGCATATGCTGTCCTTTACAACCTTAGTTTAGAATGTCCCCTAGTAAAAATTGATTGAACTTCGACTTTTAAGCCTGCAATTGGGGAGCTACTTTACGAGGTTACGAAGCCTGCAATTGGTTTTGAGATATTGTTGAATGCCATGATACCATGGCTTGCCATCTGGTTCTTTCTCGACATGGAAGCAATAAGAAGGTTACTTATCTTCACTTCACTTTGTGCATGGAAAGTACCCAAAAGTTTCTATAAATTTGTTTTCATTTCACGGTATGTGGAAGTGACTTTTTTAAAGTAACTGAACTCATTATGTGTTTGTGATAAGGAACCAATCTTGGCTCTTCAGTATTCATGCTAGTTAAATTTCATTGCAGAAGGACGTAGGTATGAACTCAAGATACAATTTTACCAATCATGATAGAATATGAAGTATGCGAGAGATTTCCATATATCATAGCAGTGAATGGCAACGGAACTGCTTCAACAGCGCTGTGTTTGCCAGCATTATCCAAAATGTTCGTTCTCCAACCTGTTGATTATGCAGGACATAATTGCAGAAGTTGTTAACGTTTGTGCATTTTGTGAAACAAGGAACCACATAAACAGAATTAAGTTGTTAAATTTGTGTATTGGAGATAAAGAGATTGAATCAACATATTACTTTCCCTAATACCCTTCGGAGTTTTAACTTCCATTGTTTAAAGAATTGGCAAGCCAAACAGGCTTAGTATGATAATGCACATGGAACAGCCATGGTACTCCTTAATCAACAAGAATATATTTTTCACTTGTACTTTCACAAACATATTCGACACAAACATGCGATCGACAAGTATAGCTGCAGACCTAAATTGGAAACTCACGATGAACCAAAGCTTGGATTAGTTAACACAGGAGCTTTAGACAAGAAGTATTAATATATGAAAGCAAAAGTACCTGTAGAAATTCCAATGACCTCGTCGGATGACCTCCAATGAAGCGAGAAAAAATTCCAGCAGTCGCGACTCAAACACTCCAACATGTTTGAATCCTAGCACAGTCTCCACCCAAGCAACTCTTAGGAAAAAGTTCAAGGCCTGATGAGAAAATGTATTTTACTTCAAAAAGGTTCTCAAGATAATGAACGAACAAATAATGAAATGCAAACTCATCCTTTAGAGAAAGAGGGAGAAAGATAGCACTCACGATGGACATGTAATAGATGCTTTTCTTCTTCAAGATTAAATTATCTCTAAGCCACGGGTTTTCGGACCTTGGGTTAAGAAGTCCCCAATCCTTGACAAAATCCCAGTACATTTGATATACTGTGGCCACCAATGAAGTCACCAACACTACAATCATCCAGAAAGTTGTTGGCTGCCTGGCATATGTAATCCTGGCTCCGGCTGCAACCAAGGCAGAAACGTACTTCCCCAAATTTGCCAAGTGATTCAGGTCATACTCATCAAAACATCTTCTTGCACACTAGTAGTTACATTAGAAAACAATATCCTCATTAGTACTCAGCCTAACAGATTGGAAAGAAAGGAAAGTATTTCATGGAATTTGTGAATAAAAGAAAATTTCTCTTCTGGATTAGTAAAAGTGGCTTCAAATGTATTTCTTTCCTACGTCCCCAATTAAGGGATTACGTTTTTGCGTGTAGACTGCAAATGCAAATTTGGTTTCCTTCTCATCCTTATTAGCTAGCGCACAAATGATGTGACGTCCATTCTCAATTCATTCTTGTTGACAAGTACGATGCAAACATGAACTGTTGATTTTGTGAAACAATATCTGAATTAAGGGACAAAAGAGATTATCATATTGCAAAGATGTTCACCTGCATGGCACGCCAATAGTATGGTGCAAAGGAGATAACATAGGCAAGTTCCCTATATTGCTTTCCAGAATTGCAGGTTTCATACCGGTGTGTTCCGAAGCTCCCCAAGTAAAAGTAGCAGGCCGAGGATTCAAGGTACCTCAACAATGGAATCTGTAGGTAGAATCAAGATTAGTTTGTAGCCTCGGAGAAATTGAGTGATGATTTTCCACCTCGTCGTTGTCGCTGATAGGATCAGTTAAGGCTTTAAAGTCTCAAATCGAACTTTAACAAAGTCTACTTGCTTAATACAAGAAAATAGGATTTTAGTGACGGAATTTGGCTTCGTCACTTAAATTCCGTCACGAAACAATTCAATGTTAAGTTGTCAAAAGGCAAGTTACATTAAGCGACAAATTTTTCGTGATTAGAAGTTTTGGCAACAAATTTTTTTAATTAAATTACGATCACACCTGCTAATTGTATTTTTAAGAATATTTTTGAGTTTTAGAATATAATAAACACATAAACTTAATTATATTATGTCTTCACTCTCTCTCGATCTCTTACCGCCGCCCTCTTCCCCCCACCCACCCACACAACTGCCCAGTCTTTCCTCTGTCCCGATCTCTCACCGCCGCCCCCTCCCCCCACCCACCCAACTGCCCAGTACGCCAAGCGCCGCTCCACCTGGGTTCGCGATGTTCCCCGTCGTCGCCCCTGCTGCTGGGGCTGCCTCCTGCCGCCGCTGTCATGGCTTCCGCCATCCCCATTGTTACCATCGCTTGTTGCTGCCGTCGCTTTCTTCCTGCCGCCGCTGGCCCAAATTTCTGCCCTTTCGCAAACCTTGGTCGATCGAGGTGAGTATTCCAATTTTCTTTGCTCTCTTTTTTTTGTAGTGATATGACCTTTTTAGGAGTGAAAAAACTTTACGAGGATAAAGCAATTGTTGCTAGAGAATTCATAGTTTGCAAGAAGGTAGCTTTACGAGAAGAATTTTGGAAACGAGCGCTCTCTCTGAACAAAGGTGCACCACAACAATCAATCCTCTCTGGATATGTTGGTCTTCACCGATAGAGGTTGATGGATGATCTTTGACTTAACTATCAGGTATGGACCTTTTGCCATTTTGTATACTTCATTTTCCTTCTCTATCAAAGCCTAATGTCCTCTTTTGAACAGACTTGCAACTGAAAATATAACAATAACAGATCCAATTTCGACTAGAATTGGCACTACTTGATTAATTGATAGGATTAGGTTAATGACGGGTTCCTTAATTGCTGGGCTTCTGTAGTGAAGAGCATGTTTGCTCCTTCTTGGTCTCTTGATTGAGCAAATAATTATATCCTACCCCTTCTTTTTTCTTAAATGGATATGAATTATGTTATCGGTACCGAAGTTCCCTGAAGATGGTTTTATTGTGCACATCAGCTCTTTGTTTATATGCTTGAACGAACTTATTTGGAAAAGCCAATTTTTTCTTTAATTTATAATGCTGTTTTACTGGGGCAACAAACACATGAAAACATTGTGCATAAAGTATAACATCTGAAATCTCGTTAATAGTTTTGTGAATAAACAAGGCCTTAGTTTAGAATGCTTCGTAGTAGGGTTGAACGAGATAGAGAAAAAGGCATTTACCTATAGATGCCAAACTGAAGGATCATTACCAATTACATTCACAAAAGTAAAGGATTTGAGAAATGATTTGAAAGGTAGCCATGTTATCTAGTTCTTATACCAGTTTGTAGCTTAAATTAGGTTTTGAGCAACAAATGAATTGGCTATTATTATTTCCTACTTGAACATGTTCAATGGTTAAAGTTTATGGAAGACTTAGCTAACTATGAAGAGCATCCTTACTGCATTATATCTTATGTCTTCTTTTACTTTTTCTTCATCTTCATCCTATTAATGTCATCTTATACCTATAGTTTGCTGGGTTGGATATACTGCCGCAACAGTATACATAAGATATTATGTATAAACTTAAATATCTTTAGTGAAAATTATAATTGTACATGACCACTTGCAGCCATCTATCCATGATCACTTCTCTCTGTTCTATTGTTGTTATTCTTAAATAGGCCGAGTGGTAAATATCTCAATGGTCTCAGTATGTGACTGAGGATATCCCGAGCATTGGAAGCCACAACTCAATAGTTTGTTTGAAGAGTTTATGTGAAAGCGTAAAAAGTAGAAGCACGTTAGGCAGAGGTACGTATTCATATTTGTTTGTACGTGCGCGTTAAGGGGATTTTGGGTGGGTTCTATCACGGTAGTAATGGCAATAATGAGCTCGCTTAAAGAATGACTTAAATGTAGTCTAGTTCGTTATGTCTGGGCATATATATAGGACCTATGATTCTTCACCATGTCATATATGATATGGATTTTTAGCAATTGCCAGTTAAACATACCTTTTGTGTAATTGTGCAGCCATCCAGAAATACTGAGGATGATATGCCAACGATGGTGTAGATGCCAACGAGGAGTATGACTTGGATGAGGACGGAAATTGAGTCACCAACTTATGCCCTATCTTTGAAATTTCAAACATCGACTTGCTTTCATGTGCAAGGATGGTTCTTATGTTTATGATAGTTGAGGAATTGTGTTTGATATGAATTTTTGGAGTTTTATGTGTTAATGGATTTTGTGGAACTTTGTGTTAATAGATTTTGTTGATGTCTTGATGGATTTGTTGTGACCAGCTTTGAGAAAGAGTGGAACTTTAAAAGAACAAGCGAAATTATTAGTCTTTTGTTTTCCATTTTTAGCAACGATTATGATTTGCCACTATATGCATAAAATATTGAAAAAATTTGCAAACCATTAGTGACAGCCAAATCCGTCCAAAAATGAAATGCTGACGGAATATTTACCTTTTATGTGACGGAATTATCCGTCACCAACTATTTTATACAGAAATTAAAAAAAATAATTTATTTTTTTAAATATAAAATACTTTTAGTGACGGAAATCCGTCACTAAAGGTCTCCATTTTGTCGCCGGTTGCGTGACGGAATCACTTAATTCCGTCACTAACTTTTTAGTGATGACACTTTATGCTACGGAAACGTGTGACGGGATTTTCCGTCACTAAAATTTTTTGTGACGGAATTTTCCGTCACTATAAACCTATTTTCTTGTAGTATAAAGTGAGGCGCTCAAGTGCAAACTCATGATCAGTGAAGGCTATTTACAAGTTTTTGGTCACCATCAGCCACAATTCACGTGGTTGAGACTCCTAAAAGTTATCCGTAATCGTAAAAGGAAATGCTTAATTACCTGACTCGTAAGTTGATCTGCCATAAATACGTCCACCATCAATACCTGGACACATGGTATTTCAATGCAAAAGTATCTTTAGTTACTAAATCAGAACGGTAAATAAATGTTGCAATGATGTACCTTATAGAATGGAGAGCAGACTATGTTGCGCATCACTCTAATGAAGCAATAGCGCGTTGAGCGATACAAGATGTTCAATGGACATATGAGCAGGGTCAAGGAACACTGAAAAGAAATTTTGAGATGTTCAACATCACAAATGTTTAGGTGATTTAGTTACTTGATGCATCAAGATCTTATAGATGTCTACAATATGGATGTTGTCTAAGAGTTTGTAAAAATTGCAGGCATGGTTTAGCACCGTGCATTTTGATGCTCTAACAGCTTGAGCTTTTAAGAGTAGATTGTAACTTAACTTGTAACTACCAAGAAGGTGATTCAACTACTAACCACAAATAGAATCCCCGGGATAGCATCATTGTAGTGTGGTAAAAAACCTTTTTATATCAAAACAACAAATCTCCCTCCGTCCAAATTATTCGATCATGTTTGACTAACGCGCTTATTTAGAATATGATTCATATTTTATGAGTTTCTCGTTCTATACCTAGAGAGTGGGGGACGAAGAAAGTGGGTCAGGAGAAAGAAAATAGGTTAGTAGATGATTAAATATGCAACGAGAAATAAAATAAAAAGTGTAAAAAAAATAAATATAAAAAAAAACTACATAAATTTTCTTAATTTGGAAAGTGAACCTTTTTATGGGATAGACCAAAAAGGAAATAAGCTTATGCAAAGTTTTCAAGCCCCATCTTCCTTATCTTTGTTCTTCTTTAGTTTTGTTTATCTCTGTGGTTTTTGCGAGGACTTCATAGAAAATGGCCGGCAGTAGAGGTGGTGGATCAACGATGGTTTCTCCGGTATAGATGTCCTAGCCTCTGATCTATGAGATCTAGGGTGGCAAAAAGTTGGTTTAAACTTAAACTCTCTTTGGATCTTTTCAGATCTTCTAGATCTATGTGATCAGTCGATCAAAGGGATTTGGACGATCCACAACAATCCAACCCTGGACTCTTGATCACCTCGGAGCGTCGAATAGAGGATGCTCAATTTTGGGGCTTGGTGTCTCACGCGCGGTGGCTAGTATTTTTGTCAGTGGTGGTCGGAATTTCATCAAAGGTGGCTGAAAATCTCCCTGGCGAATGATCAAAGGTGAAACAGTGGAGGTCTAATCTTACTATGTTTCCCGTGCTTTCAATGCTCATGTTTTAAAATGTTCCCGCCGTTTCTAGCCTCCTTTAGTGAATTTATTAGTTTGTGGGCCATGAGGGTGGTCTATCTTCTCTGGTCGAAACTCTTTTTTTTTTTCTCTTGGTGGTGGTGGTGGTGGTGGTGGTGGTGGTGGTGGTGGGGGTGGGGGGGGGGGACCCGGGGAAGGGGATTGGAGGGGTTCTTTTGTTTCTTGTAGAAGGAGAGTTGTGGATATCCGTGGGGGAGGGGGTGTAAAGAAGAGGGCCTAAGAGGATGGGTTGGAATTGTAGCAGGGGGTTAAGGGCCCTAGGAGGGGGTGGGGGGAGTGCCTGAGGTAGTTCAGTCTCTTGTGGGATAAACTGGTTGGTGGGGGCGTGGGTACTTAGGATCTCCTTCATTAGTTATAATCTCCTCCTGTGGTTGACTTAAGTCCGGGTTGCATAGTTGGTGTGTTGATCTCAGGTGGTAGGTAGGGAAGCTTGCGATGATCGTGAACTTTGTGATGTGTTTTCCACGGTGGTCGATTTACTCATTCGTGCAACTGCTGCGGATTTTGTATTTGATTTTTCCTCGCGTACGCTTAGATGTTTGTTTTGTTTCTTATGACATTATATTAGTTTCAGCCAGTCATTGGAGTGTTAATGACTCTTTAATTTACAATGAAAATGTAAGGCCAGAAAAGGCAAAATTTGTAACCATTTAAATTATTAATGTTATTATTTTATTCACCGAAAAATAAGATATACATATGGATCGTGCTCGCATATCGCGATTCTAAATCCTCCAAGCCATCTTCCCTCAAACAAAGCTTAGTTCGTATCGCATAAATGCGTAGAGGGGTGATGTTGACATCGGCATTTACCCTCTAGCTTCAAAAAAAAGGTTGGAAAGCAAAAGTGAAGCTCAAATGTCATATGTAACTTAGCAAGTCTCAATCCTACAAGCAGTTGCACAAACCTCACTCAACTCATCATTGCTCATTATACGGGGACCTTCAACCACTTTGAATTACACGGAAGCCAAGATCAACAAGAATCTAAGGCTTCGTTTGACAAAAAAAAAATTTTGGTTTTCAGTTTTTAAAGAGCAGTTTTTTAAAGAGCAGCTTAATTTTTTTTTTATATAAAAACAAGTGGGTGTTTGATAACCCCCTTTTTTTTTAGATTTTTTTTTTTTGTGTTTGGTAACCCTTTTTATTTTGACTTTTTTTTTTGGTGGTTTGCGGTGGTGGTTGTGGGGCGTAGCGGTGGTCGACGGGGGTGGTGGTGGTGGCCGACGGCCGGAGGTGGCTGCCGGCAGTCACCGGCGGTGGTGGCCGGCGGCCGGAGGTAGCTGCCGGCAGTCTCCGGCGGTGGTCGCCGGCGGCCGGAGGTGGCTGCAGCAGTCACTGGCAGTGGTGGCCGGAGGTAGCTGCCGGCAGTCTCCGGCGGTGGTCGCCGGCGGCCGGAGGTGGCTGCCGGCAGTCTCCGGCGGTGGTCGCCGGCGGCCGGAGATGGCTGCCGACAGTCTCCGGCGGTGGCTGCCGGCGGCCGGAGGTGGCTGCCGGTGGCCGGAGGTGGTTGTCGGCAGTCTCCGGCGGTGGTCGCCTGAGGTGGCTGCCGGCGGTGGGAGAGTGGTGGTTGTGGTCGAAAAAAAAAAACCAAAAGTGAAAAAAAAAAACCAGTTTTTAGAATTTTTTTTTTTACTCTGCAGTTTAAAAACTGATTTTTTAAATTGAAAAAAAAATTGTTACCAAACGCTCCTTTTTTTCAGTTTTTAAAACTGAAAAAAAAGAGAAAAAAAGAGTTTCAAACGGGGCCTAAGTTCTACGTTTCCAGCACAATCCAAGCTCTTCAGAGTTGTACGGCACGTATTCATCTTTTCGAACCAAATACAGCTGCTTTCTCATATAGTATTTACTGGCCAGAAAAGATTCACAGCAATCATATTTGAAGAACCTGCATACTTGCGAACTTCCAATCCTGCAAGGAGAATGCCCGTGTTTCCCTATCTGACTAAATTTCTGCAGCAGTCCCCTTAGCTTTCAGAGCTGCTCCAATCTGCCATGGACAATCCGCATTCGGACCCATCAATGTGTATCCACTATTCATCGTGTCGACTGTTTACAACTTGATGTTATTTACAGTTCGTGATACTCTCTTTGTTCAGATGATTCACAAGAAGCGATTAATGTTTTTCAAGAGAGAGACTGCATTCCCGGTAGGTCAGAAAGAAGAGCAAAGCACAAAGCCATTTCACGCGGGGCATTGTTCTGTATGACAATGCTACCCACCCACTATTAGCAATGGCCTGGAAGATTGAGATATCGCCTCAATCCCCAAACTATTTAGACATTAGACTTTTGTTGTACTGCACAATTGATCGTAAATACGAAGAAATTTGCTGTACAAAATGAGGGACTACAACCGAGGTGCCCAATCAATGGGCTAAAACAACAGATTGTTTCAAGAGATCTTGGCCATTTCAAGTGATACGCCAGGTCACTGGTTCTAACGTGTAGTCCAAGTATCAGAAACCAAGTTAAAAGTTCACTTTCAGTCTTCCTCTCCACTTGCGAGATTTACTGGCTGAACTGCAGGCTACTAAAACATTTCGCAGAAGATTTGAGTAATCTGAGCCATCATACTTGTATTACACCGGCCACCTCATCGAGCATTCCTCTCTTCTCTTGCTTCGAGAGCATCCACTTCTTCATTTGAAAGAAGATCAACAATGGGTTCATACACATCCCACTCCTTTCTTTTCCTGTGAAGAAACAAAACAGGTTTGAGTTTCTTGTACTTTTTAGTTCTCTCATTGCCAGGGCAAGGGTTTATTAATTATTTCACCATGGGTAACACTTTTCTTTACCATTTGGGAGAAGTTACGAAAAAGACAAAACAGTTCTTACCGAATAACACTTGATCTGTGACCAAATAGTTTCATCAAGTCCACCGCAGTTCCGCTGGACTTACTGGAAGAAAACACACTGTTACGTTGGATACGATAATGAAATGACACTTCTTCAGAACCATACTTGTCTTTGAGATGAGGTTATCCACCCACATTTGAAACAAGCGACAGATGGGAATCCAATACCAGGAAAACAGACCTGGATGTTAAATATTCGGTCCCTCTACGAGCCTTCTTGTTAATTCTGGTTTCGCGTGCCGAGGCAACTCCCTGCATTGCAATCTAAAAAGGGAATATCAGATATAATCAAAACTGAACTTACCAAATAAAGCACAAAGGATATACATGAGCAATCAAGAAATCATGTCCCTAACCTCGTAAAGTTGTTCCCTAATTGCAAAAGCAATAGCAGGCTGCAAAGTCAAAGTTCAGTCAATTATTATTACGGGACATTATCAATTAAAGGCCGTAAAGGACAGCATATGCAGACAAATTGAAAAAAAAAATAAAAAAAAAAGAAAGAAAAACATTACAACGGAACATGAGGAGGAAATGAGGAATCTGAGACCTGGATGCTGAATGTATAATAAACACAACTTGCAAGAGTAAAAGATAGATCCAAGGAGATGCCGCAGAGCATATCTGTAAGTACCAGTTGACACTGAAGACCACGAGAGATCTAAGAGTGACCAATATTCTACTTAGGGACAAAGCTATTGGAGATGCCATCAAGCTAGATACGTACCCGTGGGGCAATAAGTGGAGGGAAAAATTTACAGAACAAATTACAATACCAAGCATTTTCTAAGGGATGAAATGTTGGACAGGTTATCAATGAGATGCGGCTGAAATGTGTCATAAAACTAAAAAGGATCAGAGCTATATTAAGTTGGCAACTTATGAAAAGGAATGAACTGGAGGACGGATTGATTCAGATGACCTAAACATATACACCATGTACACAAAAATGTTGCAGGAAGAGCGATATGATCAGTATTTTTTACAAATGATGCTGAAGTCAGAGAATGACTAAATACTCCATGGGCAATTAAGAAAACACATTAGCTGGTTTTTCTAAGGAAGATAGGCCAAAAGCATACCACAACGGCCAAAGGGGTTCATTTAGTTGAACCATGTTGGATAGGGCATTGATAGAAAATGGTATTTTGCCTGTTCAGGGCCACGAAGAGGGCACCTCAGTCCAGTTTAAATTGAAAATGAACTTCTTAAGTCCAGCTCAAGTTGTGTCCTCCATTAAGACTACCTTTGAAATCCATAAGCCTATCGAAAACAAATAATAAATTTTGAAAGCGATCCAAGCAATTCAGACAATTTGATTTGTTGGGACTTGGGAGACATAAGTTAATGTGGAACTTTCCAAATCACAATTACAGTCATGAGTACACTTTTCAGCCCCTCTAATGACATCTAGCCCAATGTAAATCAGCTGATCATTCACACAGCTTTGGCCAAACCTAGATCGCAAAGAGAAGCCACAATGAGAATCCCAACATCAACCTAATCTATAGTCCAATACTATGACGGTTTACAAAGAGAAGCCAAGTCATCGTAATTGTGGGTTCCACAATCTATAGATAATAGGTCCCAATACACTTATAGTAACTAGGGATTCCATATTATGTGGATAATGGCTACGTATCTATTCTGGACAGGCAGCACTGGCTATCCAGAATCAACAAGAAGTTCAACAAGAAAGAACTTAGAACATAAGGTCCACGATTTGGAAATTGGAACTCGCTTCCACAATAATTCACATGTAAAACCAGTTTTATCCAGTTGAAAGGCCAGCGATTCATGCCCCGGATGCATCAAAAAGGTAATTTTCTTTGCTTACTCCAACTTCAGGGTCGTCAACACCCAGATCCTTGCAAAATGTTCTTGCAAATTCTTCAGGGTCACTTTCAAAGTTGTTCAAGTCCTGAAATTTATTCAATCGAGACTTCACTGTGTCAAGAACAAATGCTGAACATAGTAGTGTAAATTTCATATAACATACATGAAGAATACAAATTTACTTACCCACAAAAACTGGTCTTTTATTAGAGTATGATTCACGCGAAGATCAAGCTGTGATCATTAATGGGAAAGATGAAACGTCTATCATCAATTATACAGTGACAACCAAAGAAGGGCAAAACGATATACATTAAGAAAGATCCATATATGCATCTTTGCACGTGTAGGTTAACATACTAGAGCAAAGAACATCATTAGATAACCAAGGCAAACCTTGATTGGGACAATCTTCTCGCCAGTGTACATATCTTGCCCTTCAAAAGATCGAAACTCTGCCAACTGTGCCTGCAATGATTTACAAATCAAAAGCAGTACCAATGAAAATTAGTTCATGATATTCCTTTGTCATACAATTTGCTGTAGTGTACAAGTTAATCAGTAAGTGTCTGTAGTGTGTCTGCAATGATTTACTAATCAAAAGCAGTACCAATGAAGATTAGTTCACGATGTTACTTTGTCATACAATTTGCTGTAGTGTCCGTAAAAGTGTATCAGTATGCAAGTTTTACTTTCGTTTGCAAAATCCCAAGACTCGAGCTATGAGGAAATATGAAGTAGTAGATGCATAAATCTTGTTATATCTTTTAACAAAATAATGATAGTAATGTCTAGGTTAAGTCTACGAGTCCTCATCCGAACTTTGACATATAGCCATGGGGTCATGGGATTGCGGAACAACGATGCTGGTGGTGGTCGTACTTGAGGGATGGGCAGTGAGGGAACACGTCATGTTGTCGAAGATCGAGGGCATAATGGAAACGTGTCAAACTTTATATGGCTTTATATGAACAATTAACCCCCGGTGCTTATAAGACTGTAGATATAGATACACATATGTGGGTGTACATATATACTAATGCACATACACGGGGGATCTGATCCATCATCCATGGCCCACGTAGGACACTTAGCAAAGTGTTCAACTCATCTCTGGCTATCCACCTCAGCATTGCGTCCGGCTGCACAATTTTTTGCACCTTCACACTGTACGCTTCTATAAATAGCAAAACTATTTCTTACCACAATGCCCCTACAGACCTAATATTATAAAAAAGAAGTAAGAACTTCTCCCAGTTCACCTGCATAACTGGCCACAACTAGTTCCTTTATCTCTTCTTTTCCCACTTTAACTCATTGTCTTTTCAAACCAAATTTCCCTAAAGTTTCATCTGTCTGTTTTTCTTAAAAACAGAAGTGATGCGTTTGTGTTTGATCAAAGTAAAATGTCAAAATATGTCCCTCAGCAGCTCCCAACCAGTCAGGACTTCATCAACCTCCTTAAGATGTTGCCATCTCCGTCTCAACTTCCCGGTCAATCTTGTCTCCCCCGCTGCCAGTAGCGATCTCTGATCTCACTTATCCTGCTTGACGTTTTGGATATTTTTAGATGAAGTGAAAATTTCTCATCATGAAGCCTTGTGATTGGCTGATCAAGCATTGGCTGATGAGCAGTAGCATCAGCACTAACAGCACTACGTCTCGTCTACAAGTATCTGATGGTAGCAAAAGCCTGGCGATGGCCAGGTGATGCTCCTGCCGAATATGAAATGCAGTTCAGATGTCTGAAGATGACTGGCCTAATTATTTACCAGAACAGAAGCGGGTTGAAGAGTTAGATGGTTATAAAGATTTGTGAGTAACCTCGGCTCTCTCCCTAGTATTTTTCCTCGTTGTCGGCTTACTCACTCCCTAATCAAGGCCTTCTTGTCCGCATATGAAGTCATCGTTGTGATAACATGCTTGGGATGGTGCGCCATCCCTCATGGTTTTACATCCGGACTCGGACCAAATAACCAAACACCAAGCTAAGGAGTAGTAACTGAAAGGGACCCCTCCTAATTCTGGAGAATAATTCTATCATCTACTCCACTGCAGCAACCTAAGAAGCACGGGTACGGGTGCGGGTGCGGATACGACACGGGTGCGGATACGCTGATACGGCATTTTTGAAAATTTTAGGATACGGGTGCTGCGGGGATACGGCAAATATATATATATATATATATATATATATATATATATATATATATATATATATACTATGTACACCTAGCATTTAATTTCTAAACAAGTTGTATCTTAAGAAAGTGCATAAAAAGACATGATGCAATTTAATTTAACCATTTAACGGTAGTACAATATCATCAAATACATAATAAACACCACCAAATACATCATATTCATAACAAAAGTAACAGCATAGCATCAAAGTTCAAACTATCAAACAAATAAAGTACTCCATCAAATATCTAAGGGTTCCATGACGACAACATTTTCATCTTCAACTATCAAACAAATAAACTTGAAGTCGACATATTTGGCTTTAATTTAAGCCTTTAAACCTTTAACACAAAAAAAAAAAAAAAACAGTCCAAGTCAAAAACTACACACACTGTCACAGCAAAATTAAAAACAAAAATGATGTGAGAAGTGAGACTATAACACAAAAACACTTAACGGCTAACATTCCACGTTCCACAATCCACATCGTCAAGTCCCAGCAGAAACCAAAAAAAAAAAAATTGAAGACAAAGGAAGACAGAGATGGAGTCAGCGACACACCTTCGAAGCAAAGCTGCAGGAGGTGAGTAAGGTGGTCGCGATGGTCGCCGGAGGTCCCCGATGGTCGCCGATGGTTGCCGGAGGTCGCGGCTGTTCGGTGATGTCGTGGGTGGTCGCGGCTGTTAGGTGGTGTCGCGGGAGGTCGCGGCTGTTCGGTGGTGTCGCGGGAGGTCGCGGCTGTTCGATGGTGGTCGCTAGAGGTCGCCGGTGTCGAGGGAGGTCGCGGCTGCTGTGATCTCTCTCTCTCTATCAGATGAGACTCATGTGCCCTAATTGGTTAGTAATATTGATTTATTTTTTCACCCCCACAGAAATTAAGTTTTATGTTTTTATCCCCCGAAATATCTTTCGGCAATTATGTTTCAACCCCCGAAGTGTCGGATCCGCACCCGAACCGTATCCGAGCCGCACCCGAATTTCTGCAAATAAAGAAAATAAATGGAAATTAACGGGTGCGCACCCGAGGCGCACCCATGTCCGATGCGCACCCGACCCTGATACTCCTCCCCTTTTGAAGCACCCGTGCTTCATAGGCAGCAACCTATGAGTCACACTATTATGCGGTTTCCTTGATCATCTAATTGTTATTGGAAACAAGAAGCACTCTTCTATGGAATTTGAGGGGTATAAAACGAAGGACAGTACTGTAAAACAGAGTAAGTCAAAACAATAGAGGAAAGGTGAGGGACAAACAGAGTTATGGAGAAGGAGAACCTTTTAAGTCTCTTTGCTGCTAATACCACCGAACTGGAGAAACTAACTTATTCGAAATAGAAACAGGCTAAGGACTAATTGTTGTAAAGATGCGACCAAGAATATAGATCCAAAACCACAATATTGTGCAGCGTACCAATCCATATCTAACCTTGAAGCGATATGGATCTCTCCAACCCATAATTGGCCGCCATATAAGCAAAATGGACAGCCAAATATGCCATTCTGTGTAACTATCACACATGCACACAAAAGAGCTTTGTTCAGATGCAGCAATAAGTGAACAAAACAGATTGCAACTGCAAAGGAGACGAAAATCAGGACAGCTATAATATTGATCAAGAGCTCACATTTTCATGTCTAGCATCATTAGAATAAGAACCCATTGCCTGAAGCAAATGTTGCCTACAATCTAAACATTACGACCAATAATATTGTCCCCTAGCCACTTCAAATGTTCCCGCAGGTATAGAAAATTGTAATTACTGTTCCCATGGATTTTGAACAAAGAATTCTACCTTTCGGATACATTAAGTCGCCATTATTCCATAACTCAATTGATCATACTCAAACCTGAAAAGCTCACATCCAAGATTAGATTGGGAAATGAGAACCCTAGCCATCCTCCAATTCCTCGCTAAACTGCATCAATTGTTACCAAAGATGGATTGGAAAGATCCTTACTCCAACCTTAGATGTGGATGGGCCACATATATGTATAAGTATATAAAAGTGGAAGATCCTAATCAGATTAGAGAGCCTTAGCTTTCCAACGCTTCAATGGCCACATAGCTAGGTAAAATGGACATCTAAAACGCCACTAATATAAAAGCATATCGGGCCCTCTGCAGACTCTACCACTAAATGTAGTGGATAAAAGGAGCAATAAACTAGTTTTAGTGGCGGGGTGTCCTGTACTAAAAGTAGTAGTACTGAAACGCGATTGAAACACACAATTGAGCAGTCTGCTTTGCCTTTGTAGGCAAACCTATGTTACATGGACTCAGTACGAGTGTCCGGATCGGATACGTGTCCAAGTGTCGGACTCGTCTAATTTTGAAAACGCCAGACACGGGGACACGGCAAAATGTTCATATTTATTATTGCTTTTTAGTTATTTCGAAGGCAAAAAGGTGTTTTATGTGATGCATTTAGTTTTAATTGACAACTTATCTCCACTCAAAGCAATTACTAATTAAACAAAAGACTATAAGATAGTATCATAATGGCATATCCTATGAGATGTGTCGGACACGTATCCCATACCCATGTCCAAGTGTCGAGTGTCCGACACGGGTACTTCACACAAAACCGAAGAGTCCATGTAACATAGAGGCAGACTCCAAATTTGCTGAAGAGATCCTTATGTTTCAAGCATAAATGATCAGCCCCGTATGTTGTGCAAATTTTTATACTTATATATGTGCATCTACGCATATATAGATATCTACTTATATCTATAGTACAGACAATGCAGGGAGAATGTTCCCAACTCATCACGTCTCAGACACACTCTTTTTCCCATGTGCATTAAAAACACATAATTTGCTTTCAGTCATATTTATTTCAAGTCTGTCCACTTCCTCTCTAAAATTTTGATATTGAAGTCAGATCCTCATTCTTCCCTTTTTTCAATTCTGTTAAGTGTCCAATATAAAAAAACAAAATCTCTTTAAAACCAAAATTATCTCAATATTCCCATTTTGCAGGAATTATCACAACTTAAATAGAATTGATCCACTCCGACAGATTTTTCTTAGTAATATAGATACACCAGCTAACAAGCTCTTTCAATTTTGAAATTATAGCCGGATCCATATTTTTTCCTTTTATGAAGTCTTTTATATGTCCAATAAAAAAATTTATTTCAAGTTTTCTGTAAACAAACTTTTTAAATTTTAAAAGCTTATGTTTATCACTTATATGATACGTTACATACAAATATCTTTCTCTTTCGGAATGTGAGATGATAATTAGACGGAACCAAGATAACTTACGCCACAAAAAGAGCTTCGCTCAAACCCAGATAACGAAATTACATCCCCTTCTCTCAGTCTCTCATAAATTTTCCTCCTCTGTTCAGGTCAGTTTTTCTCTTTTTTTTTCATGAATAGGGATTAAACTCTAACTTGCTACTCTCGGACTTTATCCAGCTTTTACAATAAGTTAGTTGTTTTCATATAATTTTCTGGTAATGTTTTTTGAATTCACTTTGTGATGTTTATTGATTTCACAAGCTTTAGGATTTGTGGCTGCTTCTCCGAGGTTTTCCAAGAACGAATTTTGTTGGTATTAACCAATTGACACCAGTGAGTCCGTCTAATTTACACATGTTTTTACATTTATTTTTATTTTGCACAACTTTAAGGAAAAACATTAAAAGCATTAGACTTCACGCATTTAAGTAATGATCTACTTTTGTTATTGTGCAGATTAAAGTAGTTGAACATGCGGTATGGCTATTAAAAGTTTCATACTGTGTAGTTTTTCAGTTTACTATTGCATCATTCTTTCTTTATGTTCTGTTTTCAACTCAAGCATTTTACCATCAAAACTTCCCTATGATCATGTTTGGTTCTTAGTGTTAGGAATGTACTAATAACTTCATTATGCTTGGCTTCCTAGATTTCCGATGTAGTCATCATTCTTGCTCCTTCTCATAGTCATATATAGCCATATACACTGTCGAATTCTAGTAGATCTTATTGTTCATCTTTACTTTTTGTAAAACTTGACAACTGAGATGTGTTTGAAACCCATTTCAGTTTTCAGTTTCTTGTTTTCAGAGAAAAGAAAACCAAAACCTCTTTTTCTTTTTTAAAAAAACTGGTGGGTTGTTTGATAAAGTTTTGCATAATTGATTTTTACTTTCTTTTTCTATTTTTCTACTCTTCTCTTTTCTTTCATTTTCCAATATTTCAGAGTTTCTTCTGAGCTCCTATGTTCAAGAATCAGAAGTGCCCCCACCACGACCAACACATTTCCTCTGCCATCGTCCAGCTACTACTATGGTACTACCACACTAGCTTGCAAATTAGGGCTTCATTTGATTGAATGAATGGTTTGATTGGTTTGGAATTTACCTGCACAAATCAAGATACTAGGGCTAATCGATAAACGAAATCTTTTGGTGATGTTAGTTGTAGAAACAATGGTACTTAGTATGATGGTGATTTGGATTTAGAGGAGTAGTGGTGCCGTGGTGGTGACCGATGTTAGAAGGCTTGGTGTTCGGCAGTAATGGTTAGTGTGGTGGTGGTTATCAGTGGCTATAGTGGTTGGCGGTGTTCATGGGTGTTGGTCACTAGTGATGGTAGTGAAGGTCAGTGGCTATGGTGGTTGCCCGTGTTGGCAAGTTTAGTGGGGTTCGAGTGTGTTGATAAGTGGTGGTGGCAAATCGGCAGTTAATGGTTGTGGTGGTCGGCACTATTTGTAGTTTGGTGTTCGGGGAGTTTGTTTATTGGTGGTGGTGGTGGCGGCGGCGGCGGTTAATGGGGATGGTGGTTGGCAATGTTGGTGGTTTCGTGTCCTTGGATGATAGGTGTTGGTGATGAAGATTGAAGGAAAAAAGAGACATAAGATGCTTCCAACAAAAGTTGAAAGGTGGATCTCAAAAAAAGAAATATATCAAAACTGAATACTCCAAACTGAAGTTTTCAAAAACAGTCCCATTTTGAAAACTAGTTTAAAAAAAATGAAGGAATAAAAAAAATTAAAAATGTCTGTCAAACGGCAAATTTCTTCAAGTTTTCAAAACAGAAGAAAAAACTGAAAAAATTCTTTCAAATGCTACCTGGATTTTTTTGTTTCTTCTTCTATTTTTATCTATGTTTTCTTTCTCAGTCAAATTGACCATAAAGATATGTTCATCTTATTGCAATTTCCGTTGTGACAATGCCCGTGAGGAACGATTTTGCAGAAAGTAATTGACGTCAACTATCGCGCGAAAAGACTTTTAGCCCACATATTTGTTTTCATGTAACTTTTGCCATTGAAATTTTTTATGGCTTCTTGATGCAATTGAGGATGCAATAAATATGCACATACTTATATTACAAAGGCTGAAATCCTAGAAGAAAAAAAAAAGTACTCCACTTTACTGTCTAGCATCAAAAAAATTGTTAATTTCGTAAAATATTTGAGAAAGTATCTTTAAACAAAGGGTTCTAAATTGGAGCGGAAGAGAATAGCAAAAGAAACAGTGGCTTTGTGCTGGTTTCTCGTGCGTATAGTAGCAGCAGAGGGATCAGAAGGTGCCACGGATTTAAAACCTCAAAATCCAGGCGTCCAATGCTTGAAAACCCTAGTTGTGGTGGAGCAAAGCTCAATCTCACTATTCTTCTTTCTGTCTTCTTCCAAAATTCCTAGAGAAGGCAAAATTGACTTCTTTTATACTAACTCCAAAGCTTTCCAAGAGAAGCGAGAACTTTGCCCACAAACCCCTCCCACTAATATCAGACTTCTCTAACTCCCCAAATACACAAGTGCTTTAAAATTTCAGATCTGACTACTACTACCCCCACCAAAAAAAAAGATAGAAAAAAATTGAAAATAAGATAGAAGCTAGACATATTTAAACGAGTTTGCATAATCCCCCCACCCTCACCCCGTTAGAAGAACTTGCCTCTGTGCGTTGCCATTTTTTGCGACTTAGCACATTTCAGGTAAAATTTCCATAAACTTCTCCTCGCTTAACCATGAGTTTTCATAGTCAGGCCGTCCAGTCCACTTCACGAGAAATTTGGAATATGCCCCACGCTCTTGTCTTCATATTTTGGATGTCGATAACTCTTTCACCCTTGTCCTTTTGTTTTGTCAAAATCTCACATGATGTTTCAACACTAGCATCAGATATAGGACTAGACAATCAGGGAGTTCTACTACATAGGCATTATCACCAAATTTGGGCAATATCTTGCATGGGCCAACCTTTTTGCTTTTTATTAGTGGTAAGTACCCGTTGTAAGCCTTTCTTTCAGAGGAAGACCATAACCCAATCGCCAACCATGAACTCTTTGAACTTCCGCTAGCGATCAGTAGCTTCTTGTAGTGTTAATCCATTTCAGCCAATTTCTCTCAACCTTCTTCTTCAACCTCCTTCAGATTTTCACCGTAGGCGATAGCATCTTCATTAGCTCGTTGCTGATTTGACACATCCACAAGGTCAACAACTTGGTTTGGGTTTCACGCGTAGACAAATTGGCAAGGGCTCTTTCCAGTAAACCTATTCACGGTGCTATTATGAGTAAATTCAGCTTGAGGCAACATTAAATCCCATTCCTTAATGTTGTCCTTGGCTAGATATCTCAAGAAATTTTCCAAACTACAGTTTGTTACTTCTGTTTGCCCATCTGTTTGAGGGTTATATCCGCTTTTTATATTGCAATTTAGTGGCCAATAATTTCCACAAGGTCATCCAAAACTGGCTAAGAAACTTGGTGTCTCGATCGGATGTGATGGTTTTGGGAAAACCATGTAATTTAACCACTTCTCAAATTCTCAAAAGAAAAGAGTCGTCATATGGGCTGCATCTAAAGTCTTCTTACATGCACTGAATGAGCCATCTTTGAAAACCGCTCAACAACGACAAAAAGGGAATCCACTGCTCTTGTTGTTTGTCGTAGCCCCAAAGGACAATAACTCCAACCCACGGAATCATAAAAGCGTAAAAACTTGTATTCTATCGTTGTCCTTTAGATACTTGGCACGTATAACACCTACTAACATACCGATACAATCTCTCCGTATAGTCGGCCAAAAGTACCTTCCAGGCACCAAGTTCAGCAATCAAACTCAACGAACCTTGTGGTATACATAACTCGACACTTTGAACAAATAACCATTGTGAACAATAAACACAGCACCTACATTGCTTTCCCCATCTTCGTGTTTCTCTACTCTCTCTTGAAAATAAGAATATTCTTTGTAACAACACCAAGTGACATGGCTTTACAAAATAAATTCTTCTACTCAAAGCATCGGTAACTTTGTTTTGGAAACCAGCCTTGTGTTGAAGAGAAAAATCTTATTCTTGTAGAAATGGCACCCACTTTGCATTCCTAAGCCTCTGAGAGTTGAGGTAGCATAGCGCTTCATGGCCCGAATGCAAAATAAACTCCCTTAGGATCAGATAGTGCCGCCAAAATTTCAACTTAAACAATAGCATAAAATTCAACGTTATATGTTGAATAATTTTGCAAGCTTGATTGAGCATCTCACTGAAGTACGCAATTGGACGCCTCGCTTGACTTAAAAGAGTACTAACTCCTGCCTTAGAAGCATTACCATCCACCTCAAACATCTTTTCAAAGTCCTAAAGAGCTAGTATAGGTGCTTGAAAACTCTTTTTAGTGTCTAAACTCCAGATCAACCTCTACACCTTTGACTAACACAACAAATCCCAAGAACTCCAATCAGCCTACCGTAAATCTACACTTTTTGAAGTTGGCGTAAAGCTATTTCTACCTCAAAAGTTCTAGAACAGCCCTTAAGTTTCTTGCATGGGTTGCACGACCTTTGCTACAAATCAAGATATCGTCGAAGTACACAACTACAAACTTCCCAATAAAAGATTTGAGTGCTTGATGCATGAATCTCGTGAATGTAATTGGAGCATTTAATAGCCCATACAGCATGACCAGCCATTCTTAGAGCCCCTTGGTCTTGAATACAGTTTTCCATTCATCTCCTTCTCGGATTCATATCTGGTGATAACCACTCATTGTAAAAAAAATTCAACTCGATGACATACCAAGCGTATCATCCAATCTTGGTATTCGGAACTGGTAATTGATGGTTATCTTATTTAGCAACGTTGTGCACGCACATTCTCCAAGTCCCATCCTTCTTCAGTGTAGGTAAAGCTGGCACAGCACAAGGGCTTAGACTTTCTTGGATGAACCCCATCTTGCTTTTGCAACTCCCCGTGCTCCTTGGGACACATCCTATAGTGTGATAGGTTTGCTAGGACAGCTCCAGGCACAAAATCTATGTGGTATTGTATGTCTCTCATTGGCGGTAATCATTCAGGCATAACATCCTTAAATTCCTCCAGAAGTTCCCTCACACTTGTTGGCACCACTTGTGGCTGGATCTCCTCCTTCCCAAAAAGAACAGACACAATCCACCCTCTTTACTTTCTTCCTAAAACTCACGAATATTCAAAAGTGCGGCGGAGCAGTCCTTATTTTGCTATATCGTCCCTCGTCAGCTTTAGCACGAGCTTTTTCTTTCGTTCACCATCTTTTACGAAGAAAGAGTAAGTATTGTGGACGCCATCATGCATTGCTTTTGGTAATAATGCCAAGGTCGACCAAGTAAAATATGGCATGCATCCATGGGAACGACATCCCAATACACTGCCTCTTTGCAAGAACCAATGGAAAAGTTAACAATGCATGCTCGTGAAACTGTTACCTCATCACCCTTACTGAACCAAAGGATGCAATATGACTGCGGATGCTCTCACTTTCAAGCTTTAACCTGTCAACCATCTCTAGAAAAATTAGATTTTGCTACTTCCACTGTCTATAATAAGATTGCAAAGCTTTCCTTGCGCCATACAACGTGTGAGAAAAATATTCTTTATAAGCCAATCATCTTGGTTCTTAGTGGTGCAAGCATAGAATGTCGAATAACAAGTACTTCTCCACCAACATCACCTTCAATTCCCTCCTCGTTGAGAACATTTGACTCACATGCTGTAACTCCTCATTAAATTTTAAATAGTAACTTAATTTATAGTAAACAGTTTTTGGGCATTTTCGAAATATTAAAAAAGTTTTGGGTGAACTTTGAAAAAGCCTCTAAAGTTGGATGGGTTTTAAGTAATCTTCCATCTAAATACCTCTCAGCCATCATATAATTTTCCGTACTCCTTCACGTTAGACCTCAGAGAGAGATAGAGAGGAGGGGCTGAAATCATCGGAAAAATTCCGGCAGTTTGGGTGTGATTTTTCAGTAAGCCATAGCCCTTTCTTCTCAGTTTTAATTCACAGAAATTAGTGTTTTGCGTGTATGCAGGAAGATTTCATGAGTTTGGATAAGTGTGTACACTCTGAGAGAGGGAGTCTGTCGTGGGTGCTTGTACATGGAAAGGGTGCAGCATATGTGCATGGTAAACAACTGTGTGTGCAGAGTGAGTGTGTGTGTGTGTGTGTGTGTGTGTTTTGGTGGGACTCTGTGCAGGGGAGTCTCTGCCTACAGTTGTATGAAGCTGGCTGTGTGGTATCTGTGCACTAGAACGGAGCAGCCATGATGGTGTGTGCCGGGCTGTGTGCAGGTGGATGTATGTGTGTGTGTAACTGCATGCAGGGAGGGAGGGAAGAGGGAAGGAGAGGGACGGCCGTGATGGCAGATTGTGTACTTGTATGTGTGTGTGTGTATTGTGTGTTTTATGTGTGTCGTGAGTGTAGGCTCATATGTGTGTTTTGGGTGTGCCGTGAGTGTGTGTGTGTCTCTGTGTGTGTGAGAGAGAGAGTGGCTGCCTTGATGGCAGTCTCTGTGTAATTGTGTGTGTGCGCGTGTGCATGAGAGAGAGAGAGAGAGAGAGAGAGAGAGTATTGTGTGTAGTGCTTGTATGTTGGTGTGTGTAATGTCTGTAATGCATGTGTGTTCGGGTACATGGTGGATGTCTGTGCAGAGAGGAGAGAAAGAAGAAGGGAGTTTATGTGGATCTGTGCTGTGCAGTGGTACCCTGCACTTGCACAGGTGTACCACATGCACAAGTCTGTGTTTAGAGAAATCTCGAGATCTGGATGCAAAATAAAGAGAGGTGATTCATTACAGAAGTCATCGGAATTGCTTATTCTTCTGAGGGGAACCACCGGTCACATGAAACTTTCCAATCGGATGTGAGCCTATGTGAACATTAGACACCATATGAACAAACCCCCAAAAATTCCACCTCCAAGTAGTTCAACACTGTCTCTTTTCTTCTCGATCAATCCTCTTCCGGCATACAGTAGTCTAGCATGCAAGCCAGAAACCAAAGCCATCTCCTACTTGGTATACCACAAAAGTAGCTTTAAACTTCTCTAACAAACGTCAAAACCCCTCTTTAGCCACAATACATCCAATCTGAAAGGTCCTTCTCTTCTCAACCCATGGCACTGAAATATCCACATAATCAGAATTGATTCGTATCACAAATCGAATCACATCCCATACCTTATATCTTCAAAGTGAGAGTTTATGGGATAAAAGAAACCGCTAGTGAAGGCGAAGACACTAATTAGACAACAGAGGGAATCTGAACTTGCAGTGGTTTTTACCAGGTCATTCGTAGTCCCAGCAAATGATCCAAAGAATTAACAGAAGATCATTCTTCAAAGGAATGATGGACTAGAACATCAGATGGGCCCACTACCGATAACAAAATAGCATGACATTATAATCAGCTCCAGAGCATCACGGATGTATTCCTCACATCTCCTAGCTCCACTCACAATTCCTTCGTCTACGTATCAAAATACCAAATAAACCTCTGAGTCTCTTCCTACCAAGGGCAGCAAGAAAGAGACTTGACATTATTGCCAACAAACACCTATTTGTACAGCACAACACTATCCAACGTACCCGAGACTAGCTTCCAGGCACACGTGCTGCATGTGCAACTTAAATCTGACATTTATTCTAAGCACGTTATATTTTGATCACATACCACTTTTTAAGATAATGTATATAAAATGTGAATAGCATATCTCAATCGTTTACGATGCTTAATGTCAGAGAAGTTGATAACCTGTAAAACAGGTGGAAGTTTAAAGTTGCAAGGGTTGGATTGAAAACCATAGACCTTGTTGTTTTTTTCTTTTTCCAACTTCTACTTTTTCCAAGTGACAATTATTCAATGAGGAAAATGTGCAACACCAAATGTGGTGTTAGACCAACTAACTACTATAGTATAGATACGAAATGTTATTCCAGTGGCACCTAAAGTCAACTTAGCATGAGGGTGCTGTGTCAACTAAATTTCTCCAAGGCACAATTTGCCCTCTACAGTCAAGTTTTCACTTTCCATTGCTGTGAGGACTTCAACTCCAGCAAAAGTGAGAACTTACAAAGTTCTTTCCATAGCCGCAAGAGAGTCCGTTACCACGTCCTTGCCCCTTCTTCCACCCGACATCCCATCACGCCCATCCCACGTCCGTCAAAAATCAACAATGTGATAGCCTTTTTCACTTCTTCCTCAATATCACCATTTTCAACTTTGACACACTCCCCAGGCTCACGAAACCCTTTGGAGAACCATTCTCTTCAATATCACCCAAAATGAAAGCTTTCTCCTCATCCTAGGTGTGATAAACTCAACCAAAGGTGCTCTAACTACCCAATATCTAAGACTAATCGCTTTAAAAACTAAGAAAAACTCAATACAGCAAGAATGATCAATGCAAAACAAGGTAATCAGCAGATGGACTGCTTAACAAAGGGCCAAGGAATGCACAATAAAATTAGGAGTTGTGGCCTATTCAAGTCACTCACTTGGATGGATTGAACAATTTGAGTGACGAATGCCGGAGGAAGCTTTAAGTCTTTCACTGTTCTTTTTGCAAATACCACCACCTCTGAATCTGGATCTATATCATCATCGATAAAGAAAACTCGTGAATTTTGACATACAATAAGCAAGAATATATATGCATCTCTGACTACTAGACACTACTATATAGCAGCATGTATGAATCATTTTGTATGAAAACTTTGCTTTGTGGCAGTATTTCAAGAAACGCAGAGGTTATCCTGCGCAAGACAAGAATATCTTGGCCTTACACGTTCTTTTTCAACTGCTAGGCTTCATAAGTTCGTCTTCATCGTTGTCGTCGTCATTGTCATCATCACCCCACACACACACACATGCACGCACACACTAGTAGCAATATCATGGCATCTTGAGTACATTGACCATCAGCATTTTACTAACAAATACTCCCTCCTTTTCATAACATTCTCGGATAAAATACGAGCATCTTTCCATTTAATTGAATTCCATCAGTAGTCACCAGATCAAAAATTGGGTTTGCAAGTTGAACTAGGGGGAAAGTACAGCTGGATATAAAGTTATTGCTTGAATGTTCACATCTTATTCTGTTTGCAAAGGCAAACTTTCAATGAAATGTAGGCAATGCTACACCCAATAACTATGGGGACTTCTTTAAAGCATTTGCAGCTAAACATGAAAGCATCTAACATTTAAGAAGGCTTTAATAAATTAATCTATGAAGGCTTTTGACGTGAAGAGAAAGACTACATTATTCTTCCTAATAAGGAAGAGGAGAAAGGATCTGATTATCAATGAAGATTGTTGTGTTCATACATTGAGTCTAGCATCTAATATTTAAACTACAAACTAAGTGTAAAAAATAAATACCAGAAAAAAGATAAAACTATCTAATAGAAAACTAGTCACCATGGCACACGCGATGCGTGTGCGAAAATGAATTAATATTACAAATTTTGTTAAAAAACAGAAAAAAAAAAATCAAGCATCACGTATACGTGTTTATTGTCATATTCAGTAAAATAAATAACAGAAAAATAAGTTAATCATATGTGTCCAAAAATAAGTCAGCAAAATATTATTACGTATCAAACTTTGCCTTTAATTTTTTTTAACTATATTTTCTGATGAATTTTAACTTGTGAAAAATAAACATATTTTTGTAGGTAGTTCCTTACCAATTAAGATTTTTATTTTGTATCATTTTTTAAAAAATTCTTAGAATGCCACTTGTCAGGTTGATAGTTATGTAACACTAAAAAGGTGTTACACCAAATCAAGTTTTGGCTTAATAAATAGTATAAATAACTACCACTTAGAATGTAACTTCTCGTAAATAACTTTGCCTAACAAATGAATAACTGCCTTTTAGACTATAGGAACACATTTCACATAAGATAGTTTCTTCACGTGAGAAAATAAGTTCCAAACTTACACCCATCATCATCTCCTTTCCACAAATAATAATTAAAAACCTTAGAGCCATATACTGGCAATTTATTTAAAGCCAAGTCTTGAACCTTTTAGATGTTTATGCCTTATAAATTCACTGAGGTTCTTTGCAGCCTTGCAATACCGATTCAAACCTTTTTATCGATTAAACACCCACCGTTAATAAAATCATTTTGTGGTGCTAACATACTCTACGAATTAGCAAAAAAGCCAAAGGAGACAAAACATCTGGAACTGAAAGTGCAAAATTTTTAGCAGCTAAATTTTTCATGAAATAGATTAATTTCGCAAAATGAAAATTACAATAATATACGGTATAAAATCAAGAAAGTAAAAATGGAACAATATTGGAGAAGATTACCAGCAGGGTTCCAGGTAAATGCATCTCTGAACCTCTGGCCGTCAATTTCTATGTCAAGACGGATTGGAACCAGATTTTCTGAAGTTGGGCTGCGTTCCAGTCGCCCCGAAAGATAGCCCCATTGAGTTAAGCTTTACCAAAAGACTGAAAACACAAAGAAAGAGAAAACTGGAGTTGTGTTCGAATGACTTACATCCTGAACTTCACTGGGTTCTTGGAAAAACCCCATAGATGCTGCGATTTCATGATTTTCTGCTTTTTCTCTCTTCGAACTTCTTCAAATCCGACGGTTAATCAGTTTCAGCCACATGGGGTTCTTGGAAAAACCCAGTACTGCCAATGGCCGGGCTTGGGTGGCCCAGCCCGGGCCCATCGGGTCAAAAGGGGCCCGGGTCAGACCGGGCTTCGGGCCTAGCCAACAGGGCAAGGCCCAATGGAGGATATCCTGACCCAGTTCAAGCTCAAGTCCTAGGCCCGAACTTTTGGGCCAGGCTAAAGCCTGAATAAAAAATTATTTTTTAATTTTTTTTATTCATGTTGTATGTTATAAAAAATTAAAGGGAAAATTGGGTAAAATACCCCTGTGGTTTGGGATAATTGCAAAAACACCCATGTTGTTACAAAAATTGTAAAAAGGCACCCAAGGTTGCAAAAGTGTTGCAACAGTCAAAAATATCGTTCAAACTAACGGAGCGTAATTTTCACGCTCCTGAAGAGTGCGTTTGGTAAAGAATAATTTAACAAATGACAAAAATGCCCTTCCTGTCTTCCTCATTCCCCAAATCCTAAGCCCTAACCATAATCGAACCCTAACAATCTCAGATCTAGTGTTTCAAATCCCATTAACGGGTTTCAAATCCCTAATCGAACCCTAATCATACCCTATATTATGTCAATCGCATAACCCTAATCGAACCAATCCCGTTGCGGCCACATTGGAAACCCTAATCGCACAATCTCAGATCTAGGGTTTCAAATCGCAATCTGCGATTGAAACCCTAGACTAAGATTGTACAATTCGGGTATAAGATACTCATGACTCATCGTTTGCTCCGCCAGTCCCATCGTTTGCTCCGCCACTTGCGCCGCCGCTAGCCATCATCGCGATCTCGTGAAGGAAGAGAAAGAAAATTGGCCATTCAGCATGCTATTCTCCTTTATATGGAGGGGCAGTTTAGCCATTTTTACCATTCTGTTACGAAATTTTTACAGTGCAACACTTTTGCAACCTTGGGTGCCTTTTTGTAATTTTTGTAATAACAGGGGTGTTTTGCAACTACCCCAAACCACAAGGGTATTATACGCAATTTTTCCAAAATTAAATTTAAGATAAAATTGTTCATAAGCCCTCACTCCTTTTATCTGGATTTAGGATCGGCTGCTAGATATATATTAAGGATTAATTTGAAATAAGCTTATTTTACAACCTTATTACAAAAGAAAGTGAATTGAATTTCAATTCAATTCAGAATTTGTAATCAAAATCTTAAAAGAATTGGTTTTAAATAGACCGTAACTTACTTATGATTTAAATAGGAACGAGTCGCCGTGGCACACGCGATGCATGTGCAAAATTGAAGTTAATAGTATAAAATTTTGTTAAAAATTCAAGTATCATAATGTATAAGGTACACTAACAAGGTGTTACACCAAACCAAACCATGTTTGGTGTAAATCGTACATTATAAAAATTAGCAGTAGTTATTCACTATTTAAACTTTTATTTTGTAAATTTTAAAGAAAAAACTATAAAATGTCAATTGTCACCATTCTTGATAAGTAGTTTTGTAACACCAAAAATGTGTTACACCAAATCAAACCATGTTTTTCCTTTATATATAGTATAGATAGAGACTTTATTTTTGAATTAATTTTAGAGGAATAACGAGGGTTATATTCGTAAGTCAAATGTAACATAAAAACTAATATTACTAATCATTTTAAAACTCAACCTAATCAGTATACTGATATATTAGAACTTAATTTTGACTATATCCTTAAATCACTCTTTAATATGCATATAAAATTTAGATATCCGAAAAAAATATCGTATTATATTTAGAAGAAAAAAATTATGTTACAATTGAAATATAAACAACTCATGAGAATTAGCACAAAAAATGATAAGTGATTTAAATTTGGATTGTCCATAACATTTATATTTAGTTAGCTTCACACGACAATGAGGGTTATATTCGTAAGCCTTATGTAATTTTAAAAATTACTTCCAATCATTATAATTCAACATAATAGACATACCAATTTATTAGGACTTATTTTTTTTACTATTGTTTTCTTAAAACCACTCCTCAATAGAAATATCAAGTTTTATTATCTAAAAAAATTGAAAATCAGGGCCGAGCCGAATACGGGCTGGGTCGGGCTGGGATTTTTCCTCTAATTCTTCGGCCTGGCCCTTGGCCCTATGGACCAGGGTCGCATTGTTCATCCTTTAGGGTCGGGCCAACCCGGGCCATTTTAGGGCCTACTCGGGCCGGCCCACGGGCGCCCTGACCCTTTTGACACCTCTGGAAAAACCTCATAAATGGGCTGGGCTTAGGCCAGCCAAGCCCGGGCCCAGCGGGCCAGAAGAGAAAACTGCTAATCCGGACTTGTGGCCACGAAGAACCAGGCCGGGCCTGAATAATTTTTTTAAAATCTTTTTATTCATATTATGTTGCGGAAAAAAGTACCCACTATATTATACTATCAACTCCTTTGCTCCAACTAGATTACATATTTACAAGACAAGTATAAACCTAGAAAATAATTGCTAAAAAGTTGCTTCTATTAAGAAAAATGTAATCCGCATATATCCAGTTATATTTATCAAAGCCACTTCACACCATATGTGCCTTATGCATTAACTACATACAAATTATTTCCAAAAACAGCACGAACATTAAATTACTACACGAAGACCATAATATCCCATATATGTGGAAAAGTGCTCAAAATGGTAACACATAAATAGTCTTAACCAAAAAAAAAAAAATGGGGAAGCAATAAATATACGATTAAAGCTACAACAAGCTAGCATTAAGAGAAACAAAAACAAAACCATAGATGACGAAAAATTTTGTAACAAAAACATTAAATGAAAGTCCACTTAGAAATCATCAAAAACAATTCTCCATCACCACACACCCACACTTTACTGCGTGTATTAAAAAAAAACACTGATCAAGTGTATTAAAAAAAAACACTGATCAAATGAATTTAATAGCACCTTCAAAACAATTAATTTAACCAAAAAGATCCAAAAAGATGAAAATGTAATAAGATGGAACTTCAAAAAAAGAGAAGGAAAAAAATTATTGGGGGGGAGGGGGGACCCGGGCGGGGCCAGCTCCGGCCCGTTTCCCAAATCCTTTGGCCTTGTCTTGGCCCTGGCCCTTGGACCTGTGGACCAAGGTCGTACTGTTCACCTCTTAGAGCTAGGTCAGGCTGGCCCGCGGGTGTCCTGACCCTTTTGACACCTCTAGCTCAATGGTTTCTGGTTGACGATCAGGTCGGGTCGGGCGGGGTGGGTGGGATCATTGTGGTTTAGAACTTTTGCGCATTAAAGGGTGGGTGGATTTGCATTTACCTTACTGTTTTAATTGGGTACAAGTTTCAGTTTTGAAAAAGATTTTAATATTTGGACCGTTAGGGATGGGGATAGTTCGATGGCACAATTTATCTTACTGTCTCTGAATTTTTATGCAATTCACCAATTCGGACTTCAATATTTTTTGGACGTCCGTCAATCTTTTAGAAGTAAAAATGTAAGTTCAACCCATAATCCAAGTCGGCAGCCATATAAGCCTCCATATCCATTGAATGCCTTTTGAAGTCATCAAAACCATCGTACACACTTTCTTTTCAAATTCCCAAACTCGAAAAATGGTTGAACGTCGATCTCAATCATCGAACATCACCATTTTGCTTGCACATCAAGAAAACAAATCCATAAGTCAAATTGAAGCATTAGAAGGGCGATGAATAGGGGTTTGACATGTGTTGCTTTGAGACCAGGGATCTCGCATACAAGGACGATCAACATACTTGCTTACGGTACTTAACATGTAGATTAGTGCTACATGCTTATTTTTAGGGTTAGAGAATTAGTGTTTTTGAATAATTAATTCTTTCAAGGAGTTTTACGGTCCGTGAATGCCATGCCATTTAGGAGGGTATCGATGCATGCTTATTGATTTCAATTTTCATGTATACGAACTCTGAATATTATTGTCTGATTGTGTGGGTAATTCTTTTATTTTGCTTTATGGGATTAAACAATGACTGTTTATGCATATTTTGTTTCGTTTATCCGTTGTTGAGTCGCTTTCTTTAGTTAGGGATTAATTAGTTTGCTCTGTGTTATATATTGGTCAAGTGAAACCTTTTGTACTATTGCAGATCATGCAGACAATTTATTGGTTGTGAAATTGTACACATGCATCATTTAAATTCTTTTCAAAGAGTATAAACTTATCGAAGGGTAACCCCTACTTGGCCAAAGCAATCATTTGTTAGAACAACTAAGGAGGACTTTGTAGCTGATGTTTCAAGGTGGCAAGCATATAAGCTACACTACAAGAAAAAAGAGGCTTTTTTGATGGACTTTAGCGACAGATCTATCTGTCACTAAAGGTCACTTTTATCAACGGACTATTACCGACGAAAAAATCCGTCACTAATCATTTTAAAATTTTCAATTTTGGTGGATTTTTTGGCCAGAAATTTTTTTTTGATTTTTTTATCGATGGGTAATCAACGACGCACCATATTCCGTCGCTAAAACTTTTTTTAAAATTTAGTATGACTTTTATTAACGGCCAAAATCTGTTGCTAAAAGTCATTAAAGTTAGAGAAACCCTGTCATTCTTTATGTTGTCCCCGCCGCTAGAGGTGTCAAATGGGCCGGCTTGGGCCGGCCCAGTCCAAGCCCATCGGGCCTCCAGCAAATCGGGCCAGGGCCGAGCCGGGTTAGAATGGGGGAAATCTGGGCCCAGTCTAATCCCAGGCCCTAGGCCCAACGTCTAGGGCCGGGCTTGAGCCGGGCCCGGGCCCAATTTTTTTTGTTATTCAAAATAATATTATTATTTTACTATCTATTTTGTTATTATTATTTAATAATATAAATACTAGCTTTTTATATGTATTTTAACAGTTATTTTTTTACGCACGGTGCCAATACTAATTTATATGTAAGAGGGTGGAATTAGTCGATTTGGTATTTATTGACAAATAAGTTCGGCCCATCCAAGACCGCCAAGGCCTCTTCAAGGAGGCTCATGATTTCTCACGGTTCAATTGTAATCTTTGTAATCAAATTCTTATTTTACGTCAAACATATCTTTGATTATTGCACCAAGGAAGAACAATCATCATAATTCATGTTCAGATTCATTGCTCATTCGATTATCGTTGGACACGCACACTTATATATAATAATATGTGTATACAATAATACTGGGCTAAAAGAGGGCCTGTGTGTAAGGCCAAAAAAAGGCTAGAATAGGGCCAACCTTAGAGCCAAAAGGGGCCTTTTTTCAGGCCAAAAGAGGGCCGGGCCGAGCTAAACCCTGGCCATTGTAGGACAGGACAAAAAAGGGCCGTTTTAGGGCCGGGCCGGGCCCGGACCTGTTTCTTAAAAAATTCGGCCTGGCCCCGGCCCTAGCCCAAGCCCTAAGGGTTAGGGCCGGTCTAGGCCCAAAAAAAGGCGGCCGGGCCAGCCCGCGGGCCGCCGCCCTTTTGACAACTTTGCCCGCCGCTCACCCTTCCCCCTCCTCTCCTTTCCTCTCTGCCTCTCAATTTCTCTCACCCTCTTACCTCCGCCACCCACCTCCCACGGCACCCACCTCTAAAGCCACCCACCCCCACCCGCTGCCGTCGCTAGGGGCCAAACCACACTGGATCTCTGTGACTTCAGAACCCAGGTCTCTACGACTTGTGACACTCACTCTCTCCAGTCCAGACTCCACCAACCAACGACAATGACCACTCCTCAATTCGATATCTCGAATCTCACCGACGGTAAGTTTTCATCTCCTTCTCAACCTCGTTCTCTCTCTCAAATATCTCCTCCTTCTATTGATGCCTTTTCTTTTCTTCAATAGTTCAATTCTTATTTTTTTCTAGAATAAATTTGTTAGATTTCCATTTTCTTGTTCTTCTAATTGACTAATTGATTGTATAATTTGTTTTAAATTAGGATTTTAAAGTTTAGGAATTTTAATGAAGGTGTTAGAATTAGGGATTTTTTTAAAAATGACTTTAATTATGGCATTTGGGCATGGAGTCAGATGGAAAAATATGCTGGTAGGTAATGACTCTACAAATAATGATTATAATGTTATGGCCCTTAAAAGCCATAATATTTCTATAGTGCCTTCCTATATGGTTCATCTGCTTACACCATTCTGCTAATCCTTGTTTTCCAGCTTTGTCAAGATTAGGGAAGAGTTGTACACTTTGGTCGGTGAATTACTTCAACTCTCACGTTAAGCGTGGGAACATCACCATGGAGGAAGAGAGAATCATCTCCACCATGCATAAAATGCTGGGAAATAGGTACCAAATACTGTTGCCCACATGTTCTAGATGAGATACTTCTTTTTGTGGCAATTCTTCAGTTTAGAACATAGAGCTTGGTATAACAATTCGCTTTTGCAAAATCATTTGTTCAAAAATATGTGCAACATATGAGAAAGAAATCTTTCTTTTCCTAACTGACCACCAATCATTTCATGGTTACTAATATGCATGATTGGATCATCTTAAACCTCTTCAATTCTTTGTAATATTTGGGAAGTCTACTCCATTAAGAAGTTTATGGATCTTGTTAAAACCGTATGTTGTCTACTTAGTTAGGCAAACTACGTGCCGCATGTTTACGTGTGTGGTTAAATTTCATATAACATAATTAATGTCCTAAGAAAAAAATAGCTTGACCTTCACTTATTTTGGAAACGAGAAAATAATTTTCAGCACACTCTAAATTTTTTAGATTATGATCTATGTAATAATAAGCTGGAGAAGGCCACCTATTACATGATATGCCTTCACGTTTTTAAGCACTTCTCTCTCCAGCTATTACATGATATAACATTCACATTAGGCACTTTTTACAATTAATGATGAAGATGCATCTATCTTAAATTTAAACTGAAACAGTTGATGTTGTGCTGATTGGATCATCTGTATTCTCAATCTCAACATCTTCAGGCGCATAAAACTCTAGCAAAACGACATTCATGCAAACATCTTTGGAAGTTTGAATTTCCTTTTCAACATGTTGAATCATGCCAGATCTCGTATGTTTCTTGGTAGGCGTAGGAAGCCTTTGGAAAATTTGAGGCCACCTTTGGCTACTGAGCTCTTGTTGTCAAGTGACAGATATCGAATCCTTGAAGGTTGTTTGACAAGATTTTTTGTCGTTTGTCGCGAGGTTAGATGCCAACAATGGCAATGTGTTTATGCCTGTTGCTAGTTCGAGAAGTTAACAACACTTATCATGGTAGTACAATTCTTCAAACTTGATTACATAATTTCTTGCAGTTGGTGTTGACCGGATATTTGGTTGAAATTTAACAAGTTGTCTTCTTTTATTCATTTTTGTTCACTATAAACGAATTTGTATTATTCTTACTCCTTTCAAGTTGTGATCGATATAGAAAAACAAATAATAACTGTGGACAGATAGATGTTTTGCAGGCTTCAGAGCAAGCTTGTGGGTAATATTCTTTTAGTTTCAATGAAACTTGTATTGTTTTGGGATTTGTATGATGTGATCTATTGTATTTAGTTTTTTTTAGAGAAATCTAATGTATTTAGTGAACATCTAATTTGTTGTATTGAGTGTTAGTTATTGGTGTATATGATTTAAATCTTTTTTGTGCTACTTGAATATAGGCAAAGGATAAATCCTAGTTTAAAGAAGTTGTTGGATTGGTTGATTATGATTAATTGTTTGAAGCAGGTTTGTATTTATAAAAAATAAAGAAGAACAACCTTTTTTAACATTTACAGATGGACTTTTAGCGATGCAATTCTGTCGCTAAAAGTCCTTTCACAGATTGATAAACATTTTTTGAAAGAAACTTTTAGCGTCGAAATTAATGTTGTAGTTCTGTCGCTAAAAGATTTTTATTTTTAATTCCAAAAAATGCATAAATTTAAAAAATCTGAAAAATTAATTTTAGCGATAGAATTTTCCATCGCTAAAAGTATTAAATTTTTTCGACAGATCACATAATTTCGTCGCTAAAAGATTAGCGACAAGGTTATTCCCAATGGACTTTTAGTGATAATCAACATGTCATTAAAAGTCCTTTTTCTTGTAGTGCTAGGAAGAAGGCTCTAGAATTGATTGAAGGGAAAGTGAGGGAACGATATGCCAGGTTATGGAACTATTGTAAGGTATTGAACAGAACCAACCGTAGTACCACTATGGAGATACAGGTAGACAATATTGGAGTACAACAAGTGTTTGAGAGGATACATATATCCAACAATCCAGTCCACAGCCCCACCACAGGACAATGCCTCCTTCAAAAGAGGCTAACCGAGTAGATAACTTTCAAGATCATGGGCAGGATCTTATAAGGGCAATCTCATTTTATCACACATCTGACATGAGATATCGCAATCTCTCCTCCTTATGCCTTAACGTTATCTCTAAGAATTGATCATACATAACTCAAAATCTTGCTCTCTGGCCAATATGGGATATACCCTGCTCACCCTTCGTTGCCCAACCATCCTCTTAACGTAGGATATCCCCGGATTTTGTTTGTTTGCCTTAACCATAAAAAACCTGACTGGATAACCCAGCCCAAGCTTTTAAAAATTAGTTATGTTACCATCTGGAATGACCCAGTCTTCAACCCTACCACAGGGCAATGCGTCAGGAGTCGTGGGCCTATGAGGGTTGGTAAGCTTGGTCACCATTTAGAAGGAGTGGGCCTATGAGGGTTGGGAAGCTTGGTCACCATTTAGAAGGAGATATAACGGGAACGTGAGGTCCAGAGTACTAGTTAAGTTCTAAGTGTTTACTTATGCAGCCGAGTCCATTTGCATGGATGGAGTTAAATTAAAAGGCCTCTAGGAGGGAGAAATAGCTAGCTTTGCAAACAAAGTTGGACCAGTCACAGCAGATAAAACAACTTGTAAGAGCTGCTTTAATTAAACCCAAGCTAAGATTGAGATGTTGCAGGTTAATTTTGCCTTATCAATCAAAGTTAGAGAGGCGAAGAATATTGATTATGGGATTAGAGAAATGGTTGTAGACCTCTTAATGAGAGCTAGATTTTTGGACTATTGAAGATACTTCTGAGGATCCCACCAAGAGGATAATTATAAAAGATGCAAGGATAGATCTCTCTGTTGGTAATGTAGTTGCTAAGGCTATTGATAAGGAGGATGCAGTGTTTCCCACTCGTTCAGGTATTTAGTAGGTTTTTATTAGTGAGGAGGAGAGGTTGTAAACTTCTTAGCAAGAACATGATTCATCAATTGCTGATGATACTTATGAGACCTTTGACCAAGGGGACCACTTATTTGTCCCATATGCTCATAAGGATTAGGTAGAAGTATGATTATGTACCAATTATGTAGGTTCAGAGGCTGCTTACGAGGAGGATGCATTGTTTCTCGCATAATTAGAAATTGAGCCAGACTCTATTGATGGTGAGAAGAGATTGCAGACCTTATAGTAAGAGCATGTCCATTGACGGTAGATGATATCAGTAAGGGCCTGATTGATAGGCATGTTGTTGATTCTCATTTTCTTATTTGTATTTTTCAGGTTTGTTTTCTTTAGAGAAACGATGTCATGTTGGTCTTAGACTTTAACACGATGGATCTTAACATGGTTGATAACGCATGCTGGGACAGAAGGAAAAAGAATTGTATGCAAAGTTATCTTGAATTTGTGTTACGCTACGTGTAACATTCTTTGATCCTGTATGTAGCATTTCAGAAAGCTAAGTAGTTGAGAGAGACATTCATGCGACATATGAATCAAGAGGCGACTCTTCACAAAGATTAGGGCTTTTGCCTTGGCCTGTTGTGCCCGTTCTCTTTGTCCTTTATAGAGATGATTTGCAGCTAATGTTTCATTCTCCCAAATCGCTTCTTCATCTTTTGCTTGATCATATACTTTTTATAAATTCCTTTAAATTCTTTGTCCTTATAGAGTGATGATTTAAGCCTCTTTTAGGATAGTGCCACTCTTTTGTGTTGTGTGGGCAATGGATCGCTTGACAATGATGCAAGTGAAAATTCATGACATTTTGTTAAATCATGAAATCCTTTACTGATATCAACTGCCATTTTAACACTTTTTATTTTATATGTTCTTGGATGGAGTTTCCAAAAGGATTTAATCAAGACTTTATAACTTTATATACTACTTGAGTTTCTTAGACTAGTTTATTTAATAACAATCAGGACCTTGGCTTCTTTTGCAGGCCTACGCGGTGTTACTCTATTATATATTACTTTAAAGGTCTTGCGACACTTTGGTCAAATTGAAGGTATTCCTATAGCAAATGACATGAACCAGAGACGTATGACAAATTTTGGTGCTTTGTTACCAGGGAAACATGCTACGTTGTAGGCCCATGCATGCATCGTGGATAAGGCTATAGGCGTGAGCATTGGTTTGACGGGCATCATTGGTCAGTAAGGGCTTATATATTTGACAGAGGGCTTGTTGATTCATGACTGGTCTAGTTACAGAGAGTAGGTAATGGGGGCATAATCCCTATTCCAAATGCAAACGGATGCCACGACTGAGGAATTAACAAAGAAATGGAAGGCTTCCAAAAAAAAAACAGTGAATGTTGTGGGATGCGGACATAGATTTTGACTTTTTAAGTGGCCAAGAGGCTTACGAAGTTTGGATGTAGGGCCTGAAGTAGAGAGTTCGTGTACCTTCTAAAGAATAAGACCGCTTGAGGGGAATGTTGGTGACGCCCAACATCAAGAGAACCTGAAAGTATAGGGATCCAAGTGAACATAAATGTATAGCCGGAATATGGAGTTCAAAGATACCAGGAGGGGAGAAGGATGCTATTTGTGGTCCCTGGAACTGGAGAGAAAAAAATTAAGTGCCAGAGGTAGGCGGACACTGCACTTGTAAACCTTTGCTAATCATGTCATTGATGTGCATAATATGTTGGATGAAGGCTCTTCTCAGTAGTAATTTCGGAGCAATGTTGTTGGCTTTCTATGTGTCATCTCATAAAACTGTTGCTTAAGGAAAGCAGTTTATTACGAATGCAAAAGAAATTTGAAGCCATGAACTTCACCTTTTAGCCTAAAGTGTATAACTCTTTGTTGTCAAGGATTGTCCCTCACATAACTGATGACATGACTTCAAAGATTGTCACCTTTGTAGCATAAACTTCTGCTTTCAAGGATTATCTCCAAAAAAAATTGCACAGCCCTTAGTTGAATCTTTGCTCCGTCTTATTAATTTGTCCAAGTTCTTTCGAGAAGACAGTGGGTAGATTGGTTAGGACAACAAAATTTTCGTCTCCAAAATATTTTCCCTAGCTCATAGTTAGAGATCAATTGTATCTTTATATGCAAATGTTTTATTACTCGGTGGCCATTTATCATATGTATATTGTTACTCTTGGCGCTTATTTTTATGTTTCCATAAGAACCAACTCGTCATATTTGTATGTCAACGACCTTTTTAATTTTTACTGTGCCATCAAATCGTGGTACTCATTTTTTGTCGAACAGGGTTAATGCATCAATGGTACAAATCATTTGCACTTGTGCTCAAGAGTTAAGTGGATAATTCATTCAAATCATGATATTTGAAGATTCAATGCTCAACACAAATATTTTTCATGGAGTCTGTGTTGATTGGTCAAAGAAATTCATCTCCGTTAATTTCTTTCAAAAGATGAGGGGTTCATCCTGTCATGACTTTATGGACAGGCAAATGACCTCCACATTTATGGAAAATTTTGATTTTAGTTCATCCAAACATTGAATAATGGTCATCCTTCTCTCATCTATAAGGTCGAGTTGGTAATGTCGAGCTTGAACCCACTTTGCTTCCTCCAGTTCTTCGCTCTAGAGCAATGCGTAGCGATGGGAGCTCTGCTTTGATGGGTTGAGCAACCTCCATTCCATTTCAAGAGAGCAAGGAGTGGTTCCAATTAATACTCTAACGGTCGTATGATATACCAGGAGGAAAAAAAATTAGTAATTCAGGCCAACAAAAATTTGTAGCTTTCAGCCACTTTAGTAACTATTGTCTTCATGTTCTTGTTGGCAGCTTCAATGTCTCCATTCATCTTAGGCCAATATAGCGTAGATCAGTGTTGCTTAACCTCAGAGTATTTTAACAAAAAGTTCTCTTTTCCATATTAAGAATGGTTTTGAGAGAAACCATATATGATTCAGTCCCGCATTGTTTGTAAGTAAAAAGTTAAAATTTTCTTACATACTTAAGCTTTTGAAAGATACTTGTCTTACGTTAGTCATTATAAAGAACTTTAAGAAGTATATTAGACTCTTAGTAAGATGTGCTTAAGTCTGAAACTCGCACGCGCAAGTGGGGAATGACAAGTGGGGAAGATATGAATACTTTAACACATGTTGGTATCTATGCCAATGCACACATATAGATTCTGAAGTTTCAGAATGCACTACGACAGCATTTTGGCCTCACCCTAGAGCTGATATGAGACTATAACATGCTATTTATACTATAAAATATAGTTGTTGGCCTATCTATGTTAATGCACACCTTTATTTTCACTAATATAGATTTTATTACCACAGTTATATTTTTGGTGCAGCCTTTTATTCTAAAATAAATTTTAGAATTAATCATATAAAAGGAGTCTTCCTCCATACTTTTCTACACACAACTCAAGCTCCCTCTTACTCTCTTTTTCTGATTTCTATACACTAAGATTTGTGGGTATGTTCATAAGGTATCGAGTGAAGCTTCTGCTTCATTTGCTTGTATAGAAATACGAGTGAAGCAACAGTGAATGCTAAGTTGTTGTATTCTGAAGGTGACGTGTGGATGATCTTACTGCACCGGTGGTAATCCGAATGGGCGCGAATTATCTTAAAAGAGCGACCTAGTTTGCACCTCAACCAGCCAATTTTACTTTAATTTTTTGAAAATTTGAGATGATTTCATGGCTAATTCCAGCATCTCTTCTACTACTCCTACTACCAACTCGAATGAATTACACAAGGCATTTTATTTTGGCGGATAAAACTTTAAAAGGTGGGTTAGCAAGGTATTGTTATATCTCAAGTTGATGAAGGTCGTATGCATTTTAATCGCCAAAAATTCCAAGAAGATGGACACAAAAAATATGAACGAGGAGGAATTGGCAAAGCATGAGAAACATGTTTCAAAGTGGAAAAATGACGAAGAAGATTGTCATAATTATTTTCTTAATTGTCTTTTCGATGAGCTTTATGACCATTATTCGCATACTTAAAATTTGGCCGAAAGAATGTCGAAAGCTTTGCAACAAAAATATGACACCGAAGAACCCGAGAAAAATAAGTATGCATGTAGCTGTTTCTTCAACTATAAGATGTCGGAAAATATGTCGGTTCTAGCTCAGACACACGACGTCCAGATGATTGTACATAAAATCATCTCTGAAGTAATCCATGTAAATGAATAATGCAAGTGGTTGCCATCATAGATAAGTTCCCGAATTAATGGAAGGAGTTCCCAAAAGGCCTCCATCACAAGCAATTGGAACTATCCATTGTCCACGTTTTGGCGCGACTTCAAATTGAGCAGGAAGTGAGAAAGCAAGACAAGAAGAATGAAGCTCTTTATAGCAACACATATACCGACCATGCCAACATCCACCAACGTAACGGTACCGGTAACGGTAATAGTAATAGTGATGGCAATTGTGCTAAAGTTAATTTCCTAATGTTTGGTGATAGTGCTCCTAAGGGTCAAAATAATTTTCAAAGGCAAAATAATTTTTTGAATAGAGGCAAGCATATGAAAAACAAAGATTTAAAAAATTAACATTCTTCCTATGTCTAAAAAAGTGGAACCAAGGCCATCCTTCTAATCGTGCACATAGAAACAAGAAAAACAAAAATTCAAACAACAATTCTGCCAACAAAAGTTTTACAAATGAAGGTTTTGTAAACGGTGCATGTTTTATATGTGGAAAACAAGGGCACCATGCTAGAAATTGTCGCCATAAAAAAACTCGGTTCAGCTCCATAAGTGAATGTTATCGAGAAACCACTTGTTACTATGATTTCATAAATAAATCTGATTGGAAGTAAGGAAGGATGGTGGCCGACTCTGGGACATCAAGACATGTCTGTCATGAGAAAATTTGTTTCAAAATTATGTCCCAGTCAAGACAAGAAAGTTTTGCTTGGTAATTCCTACTCAACAAAAGTCTTTGTCATGGGAGATGTTGTTCTTAAATTTATCTTTGGCAGAATTTTGACCCTTAAGGACGTGCTATGCTCTCCGGATATTAGGAAGAAATGGGTGTCGTGTTATCTTCTCAACATTGTCACATTGTCCAAGAACGGTATATTTGTCAGTAAAGGCTATGCATGTGATGGTATGTTTAAGCTTAATGTTGAACTGAATAAAGCATCTACTTTTCATTTATGTTGTGTCTTGTGTGAATATTCGACGTGCTCGTCGTTATCACATAAATGACAAATATCTTAAAGATGTGAGTCATATAAGGCTTTTGACTAAGTTGCATAATAAACTTGAAAATTGTGAAATTTGCTGCATGTCCATAATCATTATACATTCAGATTTATGTGAATTTAAAGGCATTTTGTCACGTGGTGGAAAAAGATACTTTATCCTTTTTATTGATAAATTTTTCTGGATATTGTTATGTTTATTTCATGAAAAATAGTGATGCCTACCTTTGAAATGCTTATTATTTTTATCAAGGAAGTAGAAAATTATTTTGATAGAAAGGTAAAAAGATTGAGGATTGATAAATGTATGGAATATGACTTCTTAGGCCTTGTCACATATATTCAATCGTTAGGAGAGTTCATGAAACTATTATGCCTTATATAGCCTACCTCTAATGGTGTGACTGAAAGAAAAAATAGTACCTTGATCAATTTGACTAATGTCATGCTTGCTAGCTTTGGTGCACCTAAAAATCTTTGGGGTGAACTCTCTTGACTGCAAATTATATGCCCTTAATAGACTACATAGAAAGAAAATCCTCAAAATCCCTTTTGAGTTATGGAGAAATAGGAAACCGAATTTAGAACACCTTAGAGTTTGGGAATGCTTAGCCTTTGTGAGAATTTCTGACCCTAAAATTCCCAAGTTAGGACTTAAAGCATCAAGTTGTATTTTTGTGAGTTATGCCTTTAATAGTAAATCCTATAGATGTCTTGATCTTGAGAACAATGTTGTTGTTGAATATATAGATATCATATTTCATGAAGAAAAGTTTATTTTCAAATCCAAAGATAGTGGATGTGAGGAAATGAAGTTATAGAATCATCCTAACCTAGTCAACTGGCAAGCTCCTTGCAACATCTTAACATAGAAGACCAAAAACATAAAAGGAGCAAAGGTGCAAGGGTAGTAAAAGGCTTTGGCCTTGATTACTTTATACATAATTGTTGAGAGAAGTCCTATAACCTTAGTAGAAGCCTTATCCTTGCCAGACTCTAACCTTTTTAAAGAAGCCATAAATGATGAAATAAAGTCTCCAATGGCTAATCGAACATGGAAGTTAGTTTACTTATCTCCCGGTTGTAAATCCATGGATTGTAAATTGATTGTAAGGAAAAAGCTTAAACCTGATAGTATAGTTGACAAGTTTGAAGCGAGTTGGGTTACAAAGGAGTTCAAACAACGAAAGGATATTGACCTTTCTGGTACCTTCTCGCCGGTCACTTAAATAACCTCCATTAGACTTTTTATTGCTACTGCAGCAATTCATAATTTATAGATTCACCAAATGGATGTTAAAATTGCCTTCCTAAATGAGGACTTTGGAAATAAAAAAATATTTATGTGGACCATCACTATAAGAAAAGAGGGATTTAGCGACGGACTTTTAGCGACGAAAGATATTTCGGAGCTAAAACATCTTTCAGCAACAAAAAATACCGTCGATAAAATCCATAGGTAAAACTATTTAACGACATAATATTCCGTCGTTAAACAGTTTTACCGACGAATTTTTACTGATGAATAGTACCGTCGATAAATATTTTATAGGTTTTTATAATTTTTGATGAATTTTCAAAAACATATAAGTGACGGAATACTTCTGTCGGTAAAAAATCCGTTGGTGAAAGCGGGGTTTTTTCAACAGACTTTTACCAATGGTTTTATTCCGTCGTTAAAGGTCTTAAAAACACAGATTCCCTTTTGCTTTTCTTTCTCCTGTTTCTCCCTCTCTCTCTCTCTCTCTCTCTCTCTCTCTCACCTGCAATATTTCCTCCGTCGCCGCCTCTGTCTCTGTCATCCCAAGCAACCCACCCCCCGACGGAATTGAGCCCGCCACCGCCACTGCCGCCGATCTTCAAAACCGAAGGACCCGATCTCTCTTGCAGTCTCTTTATTTTCATGTAGTTTTTGCACCAGTTTTTCATATCCATTTGTACTGTTTTATGTTCCAGTCTTTCGATCTTTATTTAGTTTTTGCAAATGAAATAAAGCAAAGAACATATTTAACGATCAAGTAGTCCATCAAGAATTTCTTGAACAGAAGACATGCAAGCAAAGAAAATACCTTATGTTGGTTCTCAAAATTACTGAAAATTAAACTCAAACTGGAAATACCTTATGCTGGTAGGGGATGAAGTCGTGATTATGTGCTTACTTGACTAGATAACAATAGAGCTTAAGTAAGACCATAATTACCTCTATAGTATGCTTATGAACACATAGGTCTACAGAGGAACTTGACTTCAAAAAACTTTCAAAACTATGAATGATGTTGTTCTAGGAAGATTCTAAATAAAATTAATGCAGTAAAATTATGCTTTATACAGATCATAGCAGCCTTTAGATATAATCAACCTGCTCCATGGATTTTGGAGCAATACTTATTTTGTACTCTAAGTCTGACTGAAGTTTCACCCATGAAATTCTAAGTAGAAAGTCTTTACAGACTGAGACTTAATGCAAGTCTGTTACCCCATAAAAGTGTAATAAAAATAGAATTCAGGTATAAATAACTTTTTGCGTCACAGATAGTCATGAACTATATTATTATGCATAAAGTGGTCAGGCTCTGCACTCAAAACATATTGAATTACAATTATGTCTAAATAACCTTTAAGGTGACAAATGAAATTTCTTGCAAAAGGCATTCACGCACTAAAGAATTGGGCCTTCAAATTGGTAATTAAAGTATCAAACCAAGTAAAACTAAATCAAAGGATTTGAGTGCCTGAATGGTGTTGATGCTGATCAAATTGGTATAATAATTGCATATGGCAAGTTATGTTTTGACATATATAGACGTACATATAAGAAAAAGTTATATCAGTGCATATGGATATTAAGATAATTAAACTCATTAAAACTAAATTAAAAAATTAAGAGCCTGAATCGTGCTGATTTTTATCAACCATATTTGGCATATAGACGGACTTACACATAAGTATCTCGATCTCTGTCCCCAGACAACATGCTCGTGACTAAGAAGGGACAAATAATGGAGTGAAGTGAGCCATGAGATCCCCTATTTGGAGATTCCTATTTCGCCGTCATGAAAAGGATTAGGAGACAAAACAAGCGTGCCCCAAATGATGGACACTAAAGAAAGAGCAATCATTGTGCGTTACTGTTGCTGAAAGTCGGCTAGTGTTGCTACCTCCCATTTTAGGAAAGTCGGCAAAACCCCACAGACCCAAATATGCCATCATTCTCTTCAACCCCTCCCATCATTCTCTTTAACCGCTCGCACTTCGTGCCATTACAGCGCTTAGTGCGCTGTTGCAAACAGCTTCTAGTTGAGCGCCGCTCCAACCGACGGTTCTTGAAGCTATCCAGGTATAGATAATATTAATTCTAAGTAATTTGCAGTAAAATTAATTCTAAGTTAGAGATAAAATTATTAAAAAGTTACCCATGGCAAACATAATGCGTTCATAAAAATAAAATTATTAATATGATATTCTTAAAAAAATAATTTTGACCTTTAGAATTTATTTGACTATATCTTTTAGTGAATTTTATTTGATCCCATGTATAATAAAGTTGTTAGAAGTGATAGATGCAGTGAAATAAACATTTACCAAAAGTTAAAATAATTCAACCGCATCGGATATGTGCATTTTGAACAATTTTTTACTATTTGAACATTGATTATTTGTTTGATAATTTTAGGTTGTTAATTGTGCATTTGAGAATTGTGATTATTGATTGATGATTTTAGGTTGTTGTGCATTTGAGAATTGAGATTATTAATTGATGATTTTAGGTTGTTAATTGATGATTTTAGATTGTTAATTGTGCATTGAGATATTGAGATTGTTGACGGAGGATGAGACCCAATTAGGTTGAATGTGTGATTTTTATTAATTTTTATTGCATTGAGCATTTGAGAATTGAGAGTTGAGATTGTTGACGGAGGATGGGACCCAATTGGATTAAGATACCTGTTAGCTAGCACAGACACTGCGTCCGATCGACGTTGATACCGAAATGTCATATTTTGACTTTATACTTGTGGACACATCTTAAATGGGTGTCTGACACGGTGTTCGACAATTAAAAAATAAATCAATGTCTTCCAACACCGCTGAGAGGTGTCGGACATGTGTCTGGAGGTGTCCGACACGTGTCTGGATGTGTCAATGAGGTGTCCAGGTGTCGGTAGGTCACGGACACCGCGTCCGATCGACACCGACACCGAAATGTCACATTTTGAATTTATACTTATGGACACCTCTTCAAGGGGTGACGGATATAGTGTCCCTCATTTAAAAAATAAAGTCAATGTCTTCGGACGTGTCCGAAGGCGTCGGACACGTGTCTGGAGGCGCCGAACACGTGTTGGACACCATACCGACACCCTATATGAGGTGTCAGAATTGAGATTGTTGACGGAGGATGAGACCCAATTGGATTAAGATATCTGTAAATTAGTTGAATGGTTGGTTGTTGAATTTAAGTTAATTAGGTTAACGTGACATTTTTAGCACTCCCTGGAATCTCATCGTGGCTCCAGCACTGGCTATAATTAGCCCTAATTAGTCCTGATTAACCTTAATGAACCCAATTAACCCTAATTAGCTTTAATGAGCCTAATTAGTTTTAATTAACCCTAAGAACCCAATGAAAATCAAATTAGCTGTAATTATCCCAAATCAATCCTAATTAACACTAATCAGTCCAAATTAGACCCTAATTAGCCCTAATTACTCATATCTTAGTAACCCGTGATTAGATTAATTAAACCTTAAACCCTAAAACCTAACTAAACTCTGATTAGCTCTAATGAACCCAATTACATGCATATTGATTATAGTTAGCCTAACTAGTCGTAATTAAGCCTAACATAACCCAATTAAGCCTAATAAGCCCTAATTAGGCCTAATCAATACTACTCCGCACAATTAAACCCTATTTAGCAGTAAATAACCTTAATTAGTTCTAATTAACCCTAATTAGCTATAATCAGCCCAATGTACTCCTCATTAATCATAATTAAGCCTAACATAACCCAATTAAGCCTAATTAGGCCTAATCAACACTACTCCACACAATTAAACCCTAATTAGCTCTAAACAATCCTAATTAGTGCTAATCAACCCTAATTAGCTATAATTAGCCCAAGATATGCCTCGTAATTAGCCCTAATATAACTCAATTAAGCCTAATTAGCCCTAATTAGGACTAAGCTAAAAGTGTACTTAATTCTAAGATTTTAGCGACGGAATATTCCGTCGTTAAAAATCTTATTTAGTGATGGAATATAATTTTTAGCGACGGAATATTCCGTCGTTAAAAATCTTATTTAGTGATGGAATATAATTTTTAGCGACGGGATATTCCGTCGCTAAATAGTTACCGATTAAATTAATTTCATAAAAAAGAAAATAAATTAAAATACGTAAAATAGAATTAGCAACGGAAATTCCGTCACTAATTTATAAAAAAATCCGTCGCTGAAAGTTCAATATTAGACGGCGGATTTTCAAATTTTGTCGCAAAACTTTTAGTTAAGCGCTTTTATACGAGGGACTTTTAGCAACGGTAATTCCGTCGCTAAAACTTTTAGCGCCGAAATTGAGGCTTTTAGGGACGGATTTCCCCGTCGCCAAAAGCTTTATTCCTTGTAGTGCATCCAGAAGGTTACATACAACCGAGGCATGAGGCCAAGATGTGTAAGTTGACTAAATCCTTATATGGGTTGGCACAGCCTCCCAAGCAATGGCATGACAATTTTGATCAATGTGTTCTAGCTAATGGTTTTAGAGCAAATAAAAGTAATAATTACATAAACTATCTAAAAATAGTGAATATGTTATCATTTGCTTGGATGTGGATGATCTTTTGATTTTTGGTACTAGTATGAAAATAATTGAATTTACCAAATCCTTATTGAAAAATAATTTTGAAATGAATGATTTTGGTGAAGCCAGTGACGAAGCATTTTATAACCAGGGGGCTAATGTACCCCCCTGAACTTTAGAAAAAGACAAATTTTTAGGGCCTACTCTATCTCTCTCTGCCATACTCTCATCTGATCTCCATCACCTTTCTCTTTGCCCTACTCTCTCACTCTCACCCAAACACCCACTCACCGATGGGTGACGGCCAGGCGGCGTTGCAGGCAGGGGCTCTCTCTATGGCTCAGCTCAGTCTCTCTCATGATTTTTGTGCATATAGCACCGAAGTGGAGGAACCCACCTTTTGTCGGGCCAGCATTAAGCTTGCCTTGCGAGTGGCTTCTTCTGGAAGAGGGAGATGAATATGGGCTTGGGCTTTCTAGTCTTACAACGCAAAGTTATGACCGCTCCTCAGCTGGAATTTTCATGATAGCAAGGTATTCCCCGAATGATACTTGTTCATGCGGTCTCTCTCTCTCTCTCTCTCTCTCTCTCTCTCTATTTACTTTAAGACAACATGATATGGCTCTGCGGCTCGATCTTTGACTTGTTTGTATAGCTGCTGGCTGGGCTCATGAGCGACCGGTGCATCAGTCGGTTCGACCATCGTCGGCTGTTCATTGTGGCCGGAGCGTCGTCGATAGTGGTCGCAATGCTCGTGATCGGTCACTTTGCTGATTCGGGTGGCTATTGGAAGACATGGGTGATTCTAAGGTGCGGACCATAACAACATTTGTTGTAGGGTTTTGGCTGCTAACATCATTAACAATATGACCCAGGACCCTATCATGCCCTGCTTGCTGATCTCACCGGTAAAAGCCTCTTCTTAATTGTATACTGAATACTCCCCCCTTCCATTAGAATTTTGGCTTCAACCTAGATTAGGTAACTTTTAGTTGAAGTCAAGTTGTAATCAAAGGTCAAATGAGTATCGTCCTAGAAATGTCTACATGCACCCTTTGTATCATAGAAATACGCAAAAAATAAGAAAATCATATCAAAGGGAGGAAGTACATTTCATTTTGTGTGATTGAATTTACCATCGAATTTTCGTTTATCTGGAAAATGTTGAAACCCTAATTGAGCTTGTACTATAGTCCAAATTTGTACTTTTCATATGTGGCATCTTTTCTGGCAGAGTATTCAATAACTCATCTACTTGAGCAACAAAGGAAATTTGTAGCCATTTATGAGGATGAGTTATTTTTAGGGTCAAATACACGTAGGTACCCTGGAACTACCACAAAGTCTCACTTGAGGGTCCCAAAGTTTAATTTTTACACATAAGGGTCTGCAACTCCAAATTTGCAACAAGTAAGGGCATCCGTCCACTTTCTTAACGATTGAGGCTTTTCTGTCAGGGGCATTTTTGGGTTTCCATATTTGGGTGTTTTTCTCTTCTTCTTCAAAATTTCACCTCTCTCCTCCCCATCTAACCCAACGATCCAGACCACAAGTTGGCTGGAGCTCCATCACCTGACCCACCGGCCAAACCCATCAACAAGGCCCACTAGTTCGGCGGTATCTCACCGGCCAGACCCATTGCCAAGGTCCACCAGATCGGCGGTATCTCACTGGGTTTATTAACCGGTTGATGGTTTCGGTACCGAAAGCCGAAGGGATGGACTACAGAGGATCGGAGCAGCCAAATATGTTAAATCGTGTCCCTGTTGGCTCACGACGGGTCTACACCGGTGGCGAGGGCACTTCCCGTCTCGGTGGTGATGACATCGGCTGGTGCCACGATCTGGTCGAAGTAGAGATCGCTGGTCCGGCGACGGATGGAAGAGGCATCGATCGGATCATGCGGTGAAGCCACACACAGACCTAGCCGGCACTGTACAGGTAGATCGGATTTGATGGCCCACCATTGATTGCCTGCTCCATGGTGGAGCTGTAACTGGTAGTGACGGCAAGCTCTGTCTGGGCCGACAGCGGTCGCCGTCGGTTGTGGTGGACAACGACGATGCTTTTCTTGTGGCTGCGGTGGCTTGGAACAGTGACGTTTATTTGGAAGCTGGTAGCAGTGTGATGACGGTGATTAGCACTATCGCTGGTCACGGTGGTGACGACGCGAGTCTGGTGGAGGCGCTGCTGCGTCTTCTATTCTCTCTCTCTCTCTCTCTCTTGTTGAGATGTTGTATCTGCTTCGGTGCTTCGACCCCTTCACGGCGATGGCTGGCGGTTTTGCGTCGACGGCGACTCTGGTGGTGTGTGCATGGCCGGAGTTTGAGCTGGGGGTCTCCACGGTGCGGTGTTGTTGCCACTGTGAGTTCCCAAAAATGCCCCTGACGGAAAGGGCTGAACCATTAGGAAAGTGGACGGATGCCTTTACTTGTTGCAAATTTGGAGTTGCAGACCCTTATGTGTAAAAATTAAACTTTGGGACCTTCAAGTGAGACTTTGTGGTAGTTTCAGGGTACCTACGTGTATTTGACCCTTATTTCTACATTATTTCATCTGCCTAGCATCTAATGTATTACTAATTATTGCATATTTTGCAAGAATATGTTGGAATATACTAGTTGATTTTTCTTGCTCTTTTTCTTGTCATAGTCAACTTAGAACGACCAACCTACAATAAAAGAGTTGTACAATGTAGGTTTGTGTACATTTGAATTTGAAAGTTGTAACATATACTATAACATTAGATAATGAATTACAACCTCCATTTCATTGGGTTGCCCCCCTGACATTTTGCGAACTCTTAGGGTAGATTTAGCACATGTAAACATAGACTTTACTATTGTTTTTTTATCCTAACTTTACTTCCCAATGATACCTATATTAATTATGATTCATATTTGCTTTCAGTTCATTGTTTACATGTACAAAAATCTATCCAATGATATTGGGGAGTATCTGCTTAAGCTTTTATGAAATAATCTGTAGTATAAGGACAATTTCCATTTTAAGGTTAGTATAAGAATTCATTGGCATTGTGCCAGAGAAGATTAGGTCAAAGATTATTATTAGTAACTTCGATATATTTTATGCATCCCTTGAAATAAAATTCTGGTTCTGCCATTGGCTGAGCTGATGTTATTCTAGGTATGAAAATTACTAAAACTCGTGATGACATATTTCTTGATCAACCTCATTATGTTGAGAAAATTTTGAAGAAATATAAATATTTTGATTGCAAAGCTGCATGTACTTCTTTTGATCCTCAAAATCATTTATATCCTACTCAGCTTGATGTTGATGTTGTGAATCAAAAAGAAGATGCAAGCAAAAGTGATAGTCTTATACTGATTGCACAAGGCCTGATATTGCATAGTGTCCTAAGTAGATTTACAAGTAAACCAAATCTTGAACAGTGGAATGCCATATATATCGTGTTATGAATTATTGTAAAAGAACAATTAACTGTGGTTTGATGTATCAAAGGCAACCAGTTGTTCTTGAAGGTTTAAGTGATGCAGATTGTAATTCTCAATCTGAAGATTCCATGTCAACAACAGTGTATGTATTTGCACTAGGTGGTGGAGCTATATGTTGGAGATCCAAGAAGTAACAAATCATTGCCAAATTCACCATGGAAGCTGAATTAATTGCCTTAGTTTTGACAAGTAATGAAGAGATTGGCTACGTGATCTATCGTTCGAGATGCTTACATGGGAAAAATTACTGCCACCTATCTGAATTCATTATGACAGCACTGCGGCAATTGGCAGAGTGCAAACTAAGTATTATAATGGGAAATCCAGATCTGTTAGAAGAAAACATAGTACTGTGAGATCTTACCTTCGTAAAGGTGCGATCAATATTGATTATTTGAGATCAAGATATAATTTTGCTAATCCACTGAGAAAAGCTATAGCTAGAGAAAAGATATAGTATACATCGAGAGGGATGAGACTTAAGCCAAAAGTTGTATAAGTCACCTATAAAGATACAACCTCCTAGGGACTGGAGATCCCAAGAACTAGGTAAAGAGACCAACGAATTATAGAGTGACTGGTTTTATATATGTACTACTTTGGTCTTATGACAATGTGCCTCCTTATGACGTAAGTACATGTTTTTCGTAAGGATATTGGAGGTTGAGATTCATTGCAATCTCTTAGTAGTTTTATGGCCCATACAGGTCGGATGTACTAGTTACGAGAGCATTCTTGATAGACTCACGTATAGTGGGGCCACTTCTTATGAAATAATTCTTACTCATGAAGGTTGGATAAAGCACATGGCCGTTACGCGCTGGCTTATGAAGCCTGGAATAGGATATCTTAAGTCTCATATGTGTGATGTTCTTCTACGTATTCTAAAGTAGCCATCGTTTCAAGGCTGAGTCCATTTTGGCTCTAATGAGAGAAAACTGAAACACTTAGAAGGTTTCAAGGCAAAGTCACTTTCATAATGCATGAGATCGATTTCCACCTTTGCCCATTGTCTAAGTTGTGAATGTTTTATTAAAACAAGTGGGGATTGTTGGAGTATTTGAATAAAAAAATTCGCCTTTTTCATATCAAGAATGGTTTTGAGAAAACATACAGTTTTGAGAAAAAATCATAGATACTTTAGTCTCACATTGCTTGTAAGTTGTTGAGATTTTCTTACTACATAAGCTTTTAAAAGATACTTGTTCAACGTTGGCTATTGTAAAGAACTTTAAGGATTATATAAGAAAATACCTCTTGGCCTCTTAGTAAGATGTGCTTGAGTCTAAGACTCGCACATGCAAAGAAGCTATTCGGCTATATCTACGTCATTGTACACTTTTATTCTCACTAACACAGATTTTATTATCAAAAGTCGAGCAGCATTTTATTCTGAAATAAATTTCAGAATTAATCTTATGAAAGGAGTCTTCCTCCACACTTTTTTTACACACAACTCAAGCTCTCTCTCAGTCTCTTCTTCTGATTTCTCCAAGCTTAGCTTTGTAAGAATATTGGTAAGGTATCGAGTGAAACTTCTGCTTCATTCGTGTTTAAAGAAATACGAGTGAAGCAACAGTGCAAGCTAGGCTGTTGCATTTTAGAGACGATACGTCGATAACCTTGTATACTGGTGGTTATCCGAAGGGGTGCAGATCATCTTACGAGAGCAGCCTAATCCGCAATTCAGTCAGCCAATTTTACTTTAGTTTTTGGGAGTTGTTCTTGCCTATTTTGTGCGACTCTTTCAACAGAAGATGGTGCAAATTTCATCTCATAGTGTCATTGTTGAGATCGAGGGCATCCACAGATATTATACAATTTGGTAATCCATACCGACAAAGTTGTAGTCTAATCAAATATTCTATCGAATGTTTTTTGGGACTTTAGGAACAATGGCTATTTACCCCATTTGGTGAAATAGTAGATCACGACAAAGTTGAAGCGACGACAAGATATGGAGGATTTACATGTGATTGGGCCAATAGCATAACATCCTTACCCACACTAAAAAGGGCCAAGGTGCCACCAATTGGTGTAGCTCATTAGGCAAAGAATGGATTTGGTCATTTGGTTGAGTTGCATTTATGTCGTGAATTAATATTTTTACAATACAAAAAAGGAAATTAACAAAAAACGGGCCTGGGCCGGCCCTAAAATAAGGCATAGGGCTTGGCCTGAACATGGCCTCCATTTCTTAGATTTGGGCCCGATCGGATTTCCAGTGTCCGAAGCCCTAAATAGCCCGACCCATTTTCTGGCCCTCTGGCCCGAGCTAGGCCGGCCCAAGCCGGCCCTTTGACACCTCGGCATCGCCCTTTGGGCATCTGTGGCATCAACACATACTAGGAGGCTAAAACTAAATTCAGGTAAAGAACCTCACATCTGATAAACAAACAGCATGGCCAGATCGGACAACAATGGTCCATCAATGCACATCGTCTAGGTGGATATCTCTTGTTTTTGAGATATTGTTGAATGCCATGATACCGTGACTTGCCATCTGTTTCTTTCTCGACATGGGAGCAATAAGCAAGTCACTTTTCTTCTCGTTACTTCGTTGCATGAATTGTAGCCAAAAGTTTCCGTAAAATTGTTTTCATTTCGTGGAATGTGGATCAACTCTTTTGGTTTAAGAATGGAACTGAACTCATTATTTGTTTGTGATAAGGGACCAATCTTGGCTCTTTAGTAACACATCGTTCATGCTTGTTAAATTTCATTGCAAAAGGACGTAGTTATGAACTCAAGATACAATTTTACCAATCAAGTTAGAACGTGTAGTATACAAGAGATTTCGATGTCATAACAGTCTGATCTTCCTCCACCCATATCTGCAACCTTACGGCTTTCTTTTAGTTAAATCTTCAATGAATGGTGTTTGACATCCGACATCTTTCGCCAACAAATTGTTGAGCTATTCAGCTTTATGGCAGTGGAATGCAATGCATGCATGATCATGCACACCGGTCTGTCTTGGACATCGGTCAAGATGTTCATGTGCCCTGGTTTCAGCCATCAGAATCTGTCTCGTGGAATGGCAATGGAACTGTTTTAAAAGCTCTATACTTGCCAACATTGTTCAAATGTTCATTCTCCAATCTGTGGATTATGCATTACATAATTGCAGCAGTTGTTAAAGTTTGCGTATATTGGTAAACAAGGGGCACATAAAGAGAAGTAAGTTGTTAAATTTGTGTATCTTAGGAAAACAGATTTGAAACCAAATTTTAATTTCCATGCTTTAAAGAATTACGAGGCCAAACAAGCTTAGTGGGATAATGCACACAGAAAAACTCAACAAGAACATCCTTTTCACTTAGACTTCCACACATATTCAACACAAGCATATGATCAGTAAAGATAGCTGCAGACCTAAATTGTAAACACGAATGGTCAACCGAAGCTTCGATTGGTTGACAAAAGAGGTTTATAAAAGTAGCCTTGATATATGAAAGCAGAAGTACCTATAGAAATTCCAATGACCTCGTCGGATGACTTCCAATGAAGCGAGAAAAAATTCTAGCAGTCGCAACTCAACCACTCCAACATGTTTGAATCGGATCACAGTCTCCACCCAAGAAACTCTTAAAACGAAGTTCAAGACCTGTATGAGAAAATATATTTTACGTTAAAAAGTTCTCAAGACAATGAATACACAAATACTGAAATGCAAACTCATCCTTTAGAGAAAAACGGAGAAAGATAGCACTCACGATGGACATGTAATATATGCTTTTCTTCTTCAAGATTAAATTATCTCTAAGCCACGGGTTTTTGGACCTTGGGTTAAGAAGTTCCCAGTCCTTAACAAAATCCCAGTACAGTTGGTATACTGTGGCCACCAATGAAGTCACCAACACTATAATCATCCAGAAAGTTGTTGGCTGCCTGGCATAAGTAATCCTAGCTCCGGCTGCGACCAATGCAGAAACGTACTTCCCCAAATTTGCCAAGTGATTCAGGTCATACTCATCAAACCATCTTCTTGCACACTAGTAGTTACATCAGAAAACAGCATCCTTATTAGTACTCACCATAATAGATTCGAAAGAAAGGAAAGTATTTCATGGAATTTGTGAATAAATGCAGATTACTCATCTAGATCAGTAAAAGTGGCTTCAAATGTATTATTTTCCTACGTCCCTAATTAAGGGATTACGTTTTGCAGGTAGACTGCAAATATACATTAGGTTTCCTTCTCATCCTTATTAGCTAGCCCACAAATGATGTAACGTTCATTCTCAGTTAATTCTTGTTGACAAGTTCGATGCAAATATGTCACAATTCAGAGATCTGCTGATTTTTGTGAAACAGTCTCTGCATTAAGGGCCAAAAGAGGTAATCGTCTTGCAAAGATGTTCAATTGATATTACCTGCATGGCACGCCAATAGTACGGTGCAAAAGAGATAACATAAGCAAGCTCCCTATATAGCTTTCCTGATTTGCAGATTTCATATCGGTGCGTTCCAAAGCTCCCCGAGAAGAAGTAGCAGGCCGAGGATTCAAGGTGCCTCAATAATGGAATCTGCAGGTACAAACAGATATTGCCACTCCATAAGAAAATTAATAACAAATAATCTTTGGCAAATGGAAACTACGAAGAAACAATGAAAGCGATAAAAGGTTTGAAGGTAGCATAAGTTTCTGCCAAAGGAGGATAAGTCTGATACAATCAAGATTAGTTTGTAGCCTCGGAGAAATTGGGTGGTGAATTTCCATCTCGTCATTGTCGCTGATAGTCGACTGTAACTGGAGATTGAGACTACTATTTATACCTAGCAAGTTTCTCCTCCTAAGCAGGCCTTTGTGTTAAACAGGCTTTAACAAAGTCCGTTCTCTTATCAAGTGTGGCTCAAGTGCAGACTCATGATCAATGAGGGCTACTTTTAAATTTTTGGTCGCTATCAGCCACGGTTCACGTTGTTGAGACTCATAAAAGTTATCCATAGTCGTAAAGGAAATGCTTAATTACCTGACTTGTAAGTTGGTCCGCCATAAAGACGTCTACCATCAAAACCTGTACACCCGGTATTTCATTGCAAAAGTATCTTTAGTTACTAAATCGGAAACATTGACTACTTGTAAATGGTGAGATAGATGTCGCAACAAAGTACCTTATAAAATGGAGAGCAGACTATGTTGCGTATCACTCTAATGAAGCAATAGCGCGTTGAGCGATAGAAGATGTTCAATGGACATATGAGCAGGGTCAAGGAACACTGAAAAGAAAATTTGAGATGTTCAACATGACAAAAGGTTAGGTAATTTAGTTACTTGATGTATCTAGTGGGCATGGACGTTTATTACATGGATGTTGTCCAAGAGTTTGCAAATATTATAGGCATGGTTTAGCATCATGAATTCTTATTCTGCAATAGCTTAAACTTTTAGAGCAGATTGTAACATGACTTGTAACTATCAAGAAGGTGATTCAACTACTAACCACAAGTAGAATCCCCGGGATAGCATCAACTTGGTGTGGCAAAAAACCTCTGGAAAGTAACCAAAGGTGAACAACCATGGCGCCAACCACTGTAGTCATCAAGCAGGTGCAGATGAGGAAGGCGTCTCTGTACTTGAGTGCAGTAGTAGGCTGGAATTCGAATATGAAGTTGCGGTTTATCCTCGTGCCCTTCCACATGAAGAGATTGCAGCCGTACATAAATAAGTGCAAGCTTAGCAATGCAAACATGCTGCACATATACACAGCTTGCATAAGTTTACCGTACAAATATAAGTGCAAGCTTAGCAACGCAAACGACTACTCAATGTGATGCACGTTGAACGTGTTATGTTCATCAAGACACTTCGCTTTCAGTTTCTCTCTGCATCTACTAAAGATATGACATAAGAGTTAAAGGCCATTTTCAAATCACGATCTAAATATCGAGGTCATTTGTCCAGCAGATTTCGTTTGTAGAGCATATAGAGTAGCTTGTCTTGTGCTGAAATACTGCTTAAAAATAAATACGTAAAGTTTTGAGTCATTTGCAGCAGTGGGGAGAGAAAAATGTGAAGAAAAACTACCTGAAAATAGAGTAGACGGTCTCCATGTACGCTGCATCTGCTCTTGGGGTGAACATGCCACACATGTTTGCGAGGATTGAGTACACACTAAACAACGTCACAAAACTACCCGTGAACAATCCTGCAGCAACATCAACAACAAATGACAGGGAATTGTGAGCACTTTTGAATATATCTCACAAATCTGTTTTGATTTCTAAGAAGACAATTGTTGTTACGGTAAAAAGGAAAAAAAAAACTTAATAATGTCAACAAAGAGAAATGTACCAACAAGAAAGGTGACCATGTGGGATTCTTTGCGCTGCTGGGGTCTTAGGAACTTCATTGCCTTTTTCCTGTCATCGTTGGCGAAGTGCTTTGTGAATAAGGACTCCACTTCGTCCATGAGTCGAACCACCTTATCAGAACAACCACTTTATGAATTAGTATATCCATGCAGGGAAACCTATAAACCCCACTATCATAAATTAAGAAATCTGGTTATTTCAAGCAAAGAAAGCACATTTGCAAAACTTTTTACAAATATTAAAGCTAAAACGAATTGCTAGGTGTTGAATTTTGAAGTGCTTTCCTAGAGCTCGCACAAAGTTGACCTTAATGTTCTCTCCCATATTAACGTTTAGAAGAGAAATTTAGAAAAGTTGGGAGGAACTTATGCCCTGAGTTAAATGATTACATCAAGTGCATGATGCATGTTGGGGAGATAGCACCAAGATGGCCGCCATGTACACGATGCACCCAACTCGATCTAAAGCTTCATCCCCTTGTATCTTGCAAGGTCCAGGTCGTCATCAGGCAATACCACGTTAGAAAGATAGTAGGGAGCCAAGAGTCCAGGCCCACATATATATGATGAACTCAACTCAACTTAAAAGCTTGAGCCTATAAAATTTGATACATTAATGTGTATATATTCAACTTATTTTTCAAGTAACTAAAGTGACTAACAAAACCCACAGGTGCACCTCAGTAATCCAAAAGAAATTGCTTATCACAGTTAAGCTCATACTTTGACAAAGTAAAACAAGCGACAAATATATAACCAAGAGTCATCAAACCCAGGACACAAAAATACCTTATCAGAGCTAATGAAGTGTGATCTTTTCACTGCATACAGGTAACCTGCTGATGCTTGCTGGTGTGATACCTGCTCAAATGAAGAAAAGATGACTATCATTTAGTAAAACAGCTTGGTCACTCTTACGCAGTCGCTTTGAATTTTCCGTCTAACTTAACCATACTCTAGGGGATACTTGGACATTTGATGTTAAGAGGAGGGAGAGTGTTAAAAATAGATTAGAAAATTCTAGAGACTTCATCGTGAAACTCCCATCCACAAAGCACTTGTGGGTATAAAGTTCTGTTTTTTTTTTTTTTTCAAAAGCTTTTAGCGTAATAACAAGTTTCAGGAGACCTTCCTCGCCCATTTCTTGGTCAGGGAGAAGAAAGGGAAGGGTAGCAGGCCCAAATTGTTGCCAATAAACCAAAAACTATAAACAGATAAACAAATAAAGCGGCACTTGAACTCTTGAAGTATTTCATATGAAATACCTTGTGTGCATTCTCGAACTTGTTTTCAGGCACAGAGAAAGGGAAGACTAGTATAATTGTCTTGGCTGATATCCTAGTCGCTCCACTCTCTTCATCTAGTAACATAGTTATTATGTGTTTATGATAGATTACCTGAAAGATTGATACTTGTAGTTCTATTGTTTAAGGTCACTCATAGTCTGATAAGATTTTCTCCGGTGTGGAAGAAAATCTTCAGTGTAACGTTAATAGATATGTCATACAATAACGGACGGAAGAGATCTAACGAGATTGAGAAATCCATAAATAATAGAGGTCAATGATTTGACCTCTTCTCATCTTATCCATCGGTTGTACCACACTATATCTATCAACGTTACATTCAAATCTAAGCGTATTAGTAGATTCACTGATTCTGGTCAGACAAGTCACCTAGCTGACTAAAATCGTTCATTTTTGTCTTTACAAAATATAGGGTTGACAAAATCTTAATAAAGGGCGAAATTTATGTCTTTACAAAATATATAGTCGACAAAATCTTAATAAAGGGCGAATTTACGGCCTACTTAATACCGAACATGGATCAATCATGGGCAAACATCTTTCTGTTCTTTTATGTTCTAGGAAAATTTCATGTCATGAGAAGTTACCTTGTCAAATTTCTTAAGTATCTTCACGAAAGCCATCATATTCAGCGAGCTGCCAAAAGAAATGCATTAATTAGAACATGTAGGAAAAAGAGAGATATTCCAAAAGAAAGTCTAGAACGTAGAGGTTGTTATATTGCATCTATCAACTTCCAATATTTGCGCTCGATCAAGGGGACGTGGAACTTCATGCTCTCAACGGTACAATAATCAGCAGAAATTATGGTCGCAGCAATCCTTTTTGGCTTTGAAATTATCAAACCCTTCTTTCTGTTATGGGTTATAATTTAGTGTCCATACTGGCCGGGCACATGTTTGTCTCTAATGCATCCTTCAACACCATTGTTGCCTTTTTATTATCTACTTCTCAGCTTAGTGATGAAAAGGCGTCAATCTTAAAACTAATTGGTAATTAGAGTGGAGAACCAGAAGGCTTAGATGTTGAATTCTTAATGCTATTTTTTTCGATGTGAGATTATATCTCAACACGCCTCCTCATGCTGACCGCTGATAAATTAACTTGCTCTGATATCAAACAATCCAACTCAAAATCAGTTAACAATATAGGAAGAGGCCCCGAGACTTATATATTGAATTCTTGATTGTTATTTTCCTAAAGTGGAATTGTATCTCAACACCTGAGGAAAGATACTACAATTATGGCCCCTAGATGTAGAAAAGAAACCCAAGATTTCTTTGATTTTTCGGTCACGGGCAAATAGTTCTCTCCTCTTGTAAAACTCGTTTAGTTGTATTATATAATAAGAACATAGGATAGATGCTAGTTGTACCCCTTTACAAGCTTTTGTACCCTCTTTTCGCCTCTAAAATATACTTTAATGACAAGTACTGATCTTTTAGTAACATCAAGGATGTATATTAGCATATTAGGGAAGAAAATAGCCTCCCTCAAGAACATGTTGTGCTTTTGATGTGCACTGCAAGCAGGTTTCGTATGATGACCGACAGATAGATGGATAGATATATAGATAAATGAAATCCTGTACCTGTATGTTTTAACTAAACCAAGACCCCTATAAAGCTCCACAAGCGCCCCTCTGATCATCTTCTCCGCACATTGGATCTTCTTTCTGTTGATGAACTCTCCATGTCCTTTTTTAGGGTTGTTCACTAAATCTTCCCAAAGCATCGCCGTCACGGCTGATATTGAGCGTGCCGGAGCAATAGCTGGAATATCAACCCTCATGGCCATCTTGGGCTTCCCCTTCTTCGTCTTCGACCTTGTTGCTGAACCAATAAAATTTATACCATTCTTTTCAAGGGCTGCAATGACATCATCTGTCTGTGAGGTTTCCCTAGGGCTTCCACTGGTAACATACTCAGTCGAGCTATCTGCATGAACAAACTGCATGTGATTAGATAAAAGTAATTTTATAGCTACTGAAATAATAAGTTAGCTTCCGTTCAAGCCAAGAGTTGAGTAAGTAATATCAGAGTTAGAGGGTAAAGTTGAGGAAACCATCTCTTTTCTTTTGTAAGGCATGTAATATTGAATATTGAAACTTTCTTATGGTTAAGGAGTGCACCAACGGATTGTTTACCGCTTTCATTTCCAGTTTTTGTAATAATGACCAAAAGATTTTTTTTATCGTGTATGTCTACCATTTTCTATTTTTGTTTTAGGAAATCTAATCCAAACAGTACTAAAATTTGAAAACACCTATTTTCAGATAAGCGATATTTTCATTTTTTTCTTTCCGGCCGCCTCTCACCCATTGTCTGAGAAAAGTAGCTAAAAATATATTGACAAAATGATAAAAGTACACGACCGTATTTTCTAATTGAATATGAAGATAATGAAAATGAAAACACAAAATAGAATCATAAAATAAAAAGGCATATGAACGGGTCCTAAATTTCTTATGTTATCAGCCCTATCATTGAAAATAACGACCAAGTACCTTTTTGTTGAATGTACCATGACGAAAAATGAGCTTAAGACCTGGGACATTTAATGTGGAAAATTCCCATAGGCATTAGTAGCAATGTTCTATATACGATTCTCCAAGAAACCATTGTATGTAACTGAAGCATAGGGAGTACAAGAATGTACTCAGTGATTTAACAAGAGACTTTCACATCAGTTACTAGGTTCTAACATAATCCACCAATTACTACAGTATATTCCACAGGTGCACTACTCGACCAGAAGAATCCTAGGAATCTCCCAAGCCCAAAGCAAAGGCGATTTGTTTCATAATTAATAAACTAGACTAGATAAAGTCAAACAAAATAAATGTCAGATTGTCAAAGTGATGAAAAGTATGACGAGAATTATCAAGGCATTCGGCAAACATATATGAGCCCAAATCTGGACGCGATTCAATCATGGGCTCCGTTCTTAGGAAGATGGTCAAGTTTCTAGACAGCGCATCGCCTCCATCCATTCGAGTTGGTCCAAGATAGACTGACTGTGTCTATGAAAGTGCGATTCCCTTTAAGAAAATCATTGGAAAGCAAATTACAAAGCAACAAGAAGTGAGTCTGAGAGATTTGGTACTGTCACTGCTTGCGGTACCTTTGGTGGTTACTTTGAGAAGCAATCTGCCGACTTGTGTCTATCTTTGTCAAGGCTTATAAAATGGAAAAGGTTTGGCCATATTCACGATTTGCACTAAAAAAGAGCCGCTAATTTTCGCCAACTTTATAGTCATACTATTTTTAGTATGCAGGTGCTACAAAAACCATACAGTGACCATGTTTCACAGTTAGGAGGTAGAAAGGATGGTATGGCTAAAAACCTCAAGTCTGAAAACCGCATGTTTGAGGACTTCTCTTGATGAAAGTATGAGTAGTATTTGAGATGGTATTTTCACTTTCTTGTATACTATTTCATCCCTTTTGTTGTTAAAAAAGTATTTTGGCAACAAGTGGTGATCTCATATCAATAAACAAGGGGTTAATTAGCAAACTAGGGGTTGGAAATGGCCTCCCACTATATGTATTGGCGGATTCAAACCTGGGGGCCAAATAAAATGTAACAATCCCCTTCATTTATGGTAAAAGTTAAGGTTTTTATGGTATTAATATTCGAAGTTCACTTTTTTACTTCAAGTTGTCGCTTAAATAATTATATATCAACACAAAACGAACATTTAGTGACAAAAAAAAAAGAAGCTCAAATACTATTTTTTATTTATAATTAATGTTGAAAAAGTTGTGAAAACTTGTTCACGTAAAAGAATGATTTATATGTGCCGCAAAATTTACATTTTTGCCGCCGCTAGAATGCTCTTGAACTGCACTCTACATAAGTAGTAATAGATCTCTAGCAAACAGCCCGATGCTACTAACGTGGGTCCCACTCCAAAGCAATGGCTGCACAGTTTTCGTGCCACCTTTTCATAATCTCAACTTTACACTACGTTACTTCTAGGACACTGGACAAGGAAGCTTACCGGAATAGTCAGAGCCCCGGCCAGACGGTGAGTGAGACCAAGGCAGAATTCCGGCGCCCACCTTCGACATCTGGATTTTCTGCCGCCGGTCTGCTAAAACTTGCTTGAGGTCCAATAGAATCTGTAGCTGCTTATTCAAGATCTCTCCTCTCTCCAAGAACTCACTCTCTTTGGTCTTGTAAAACTGGTTCACTTTCTTGAGCTCCTCATCCAAATCCTCAAAAAACGCCTTCACCTAGGACACATTGGTTCAATTTAATCCGTAAACGCTCCTCATTCATTCTTTTTTCACAAAAGCAAATGTTTACGCTGATAAGTTATGTCTGGCATATAGCGTCCAAGATGGCATGGATGCCTTTAAACCAGCAAAATAATTTAATCCAAACCGCATCATTTTTGGTGGTTTAATTTTCAGAGATTGATCGAGATATCTAGATATTTTTGAAAACCGCCTGATTTCAACGATGGAGTTTCGGTTACCTCGTCTTCTTCCGAAGACAATTGATCATCATGCACTTCTTTTTCTTCTTCTTCATGTTCATCTTCCCCTTTTGGAGTGTCGGTACTCACCTGCAATTACAAGGAAAGGAAAAGGATAAATAGTGTGAATACTTTCGCCTCCTCTTTTGGAGTCCTTTTTGTCTACATAACTATATTAGGTTGTTGGATGTCTTTCAGTTGGAGTTCACAATGGTTTCGTGATCTTGCAGCTAACATGACACCGTTTCATAGCTTTTCCAACAACACGAAAGAGAGCACAAGTTAATGCGATCAAATCCGTTCGAACTCGATGTAAAGTGACGAAAATCGGACTTCCGGCTACCTTAGACGTGCCCTTCTAGAAAATGAAAGGGAAGAGAAGAAAACAAAACGAGAGAATTTTGCCTTAATTATTGGATAGTTTAGACCTTTTGCCTGAAAGTGATGTCCACCTTTTGCTGTCTCACTATGACAAGAAACTAAAATGAACATCACACCCATTTGGTAATAGACCTGTCCGAGTTTCACACGTTTGGCCAGCTCTGAACCTCAGACAACCACTGGAAAAACTGGCATACTTGCCGGAATGTCAAGAAAGAACTCAAACCCACATGAACTGGTTTTCTGGTATTGTTTCTTACTTGCGCTTTACCTGGATATTCTCGGGTTTCCCCGAGGCATTGCAGATACCGGAGGAGATTTTCTTGACAACATCGCGAATAGGATCGAAAATGGACAAGCCAAAATCGGTGTGGGAGTCTTGGCTATGAAGATTAAGCTTTCTCGAGAGCTTAATCTTCTTTACATGTTTCTTGAGCTGCCAGTAATTAACGAAGGCATCCTTCCATTCTGGAATAAGCTGCGCTTCCAGCTCTTTTGAGAACTTTACCATGCTGGGAGAAGTTTGAAAGAAGAGTTTAGAGGTATGGGAGTTACGGAGAGGGGTTTATATATAGTTGAAGGACGAGGTACATAAAAAGAAAGAGGCATGTGATAGCAAGTTTCAAAATAGTAGAAAATCCAAAATGATTGCTTCATAAAGCTTTTTCTCGATCGCTGATGAAAATTTTGGATGGTCATGGATTGATGAATCAGATCATAGATAAATTTTATATGAACGTTTAACGCTCTAGTCAATCCAAACGATTTTGGATGGTTGAGGCCAATGATACGTGACATCAAAGAATTTTTCATATAAATAATATTTTTTTTCCCAATGACAAGATTTAAAAAAAATAAATTTTCATGTCATTTTGGAATGGGACATAATGTGTCCTAAAACTTGAAGTCATGATCATTAAAGCTAGAGCATGCCTCTTTTCAGCTCTGCGGTTACTGGAGCATCACAAAATGGAAGAAAGGTGGATAGCTATCTCTACCTTTTTCTTGTTGTTTTTGTATTTATAAATGTCGAAAGAAAATATTAATCGAGACCAAAGTAGTAACCGGTATCTGCCTCCTTAACAAGCTCAGTAGCTTGTATCCCATAACAGACATGATATCTCTTGTGAGAGTCCTGCAGTAAGAGTCTCATTTTTGTCGCTAAAATTGTTATTAACAATATTTATTTAAAATGGAATTCAAATGATTAAAAAAAATGAAATTCAAATGTTACTTCCCAAACTCTTGTATCCTTGTTTTATTTATATATTGCCTTCTCTTTGATATCATTTTTCTCAACACTCCTTCGGACCACCAGCAACTAAAATTGTGCTTGTTATTTCCGGTTTTCCCTTATTATTTTAATAAAGGACAAATTTTAGTGGACATAGCCTTTAGCACTAAGGTTGTAATTTAAAAAACAAATGAGGTATGAAGTTATAATGTTGAGCATTTCATCTGTCTCTTCAAAGTTGTTTTTAAAGCAACATGACTCTTTTTCATTTCAACGCACGTTAAAAAATAACTTTTGTAATGGAATTGTTTATTGCCTAACCTTTTGCACGTAGCTCCAAATGCTTCCGTTGGGAGTTGGCTATTTCTTTTTCTTCTTTTACCAAAGCAATTGCAAATGAGGTAATAGCAACAGCAGCAACAATAATGTCAAAAAACATTATTTTTATATTTTTATACTCTTTTTTTCATTTTTGGTCTGGAAAAGGAACTTTAGAAGCAATCGTTAGCTGTTTAGCAATATATGGAAAAAGGAAATAGCATAAAAAGTGGAAGTAATAGTATCTTCCAAATAATACTAATAATGACAATAACAACCCTTGTGTTAAGGTTCATATTAACAACGGCCACTAAGAAGAGAGTAAAAGATATATAAAAATGAGGGATGAGACTATCCATCGAGGCCTACTTTGAGGTTTATATTAACAACAGCCCAATTCATTTTGGATGGTTGAGGCCATGTGGCACTAAATATTTTTTTGTATAAATAGTTATTATTTTCCTAACGACAAGATTTTAAAAAAATAAATTTTCATGTCATTTTGGAATGCGACATTGTTTATCCTAAAACTTGAAGTCGATCATCAAAACCAGAACATTTTTCTCAAGTTTTGAGAATTTCATGAATGGAAGATGTGGATAGCTCTCTCAAGTTTTTTTTTTTAATAATATTTATAAATGTCGAAAACAAAACACTAGTCGAGACCAAAGTAGTAACTTGTGGTTCAGGTCTCTGCCACCTTAACAAGTTTCAGTAGCTTGTATCCCATAACAGACATGATATCTCTATGGTGAGAGTCCTGCGGTAAGAGTCTCATTTTTGTCCCTAAAATTGCTATTTAACAATATTTATTAAAAATAGAGTTCAAATGATAAAAAATGTTACTTCCCAAACTCTTGTTTCCTTGTATTATTTATATTGCCTTCTCTTTATTTTCATTTTTCTCAACACACCCTTAGACAATCAACGACTAAGGCCCTGTTCGATAGGGCTTTTTTTTCACTTTTGGAAACTGAAAAAAATAAACTTGTTTGGTAACTATTTTTTTTTCTTCTTCAGTTAAAAAAAAAACAGTTTTTAAACTGAAGAAGAAAAAAAACTCCAAAAATGAGTTTTTTTTTTCGGTTTTAGTTTTTTTTTTTAGACCACCACCACCGTCGGTAGCCACCGCAGGCCATCGGCAGCCACCTCAAGTGACCACCGCCGGCGACCACCATCGCCAGCGGCCGATGGCCACCGCCGGCAGCCGGCAGCAACTTCCGGCGACCACTGTCGGCGATTGCCGGTGGCCACCACCGCCAGCGGTTGCGGCGGTCACCTCCGGCCACCACCGTCGGCGGTCACGGCGGCCACCTCCGGCCCCCACCACCGTCAGCCACCGCTACACCCCACCACCGCCACCGCAAACCACCACAAAAAAAAATTCAAAATAAAAATTGGGTTATCAAACACTCACTTGTTTTTGTAAAAAAAATTGTTGTCAAACAGAGCCTAAACTGTGCTTGTTATTTCCGAATTTCTCTTATCCTTCCATTAAAGAACAAATGTTAGTGGACATATCCTTTAGCACTTACGTTGTAATTTAAAACTTAAATGAGGTATGAAGTTATAATGTTAAGCAACATGACTCTTTGTCCTTCAAAGCGACAATGACTGTCATTTCGACGCACGTTAAAAAATAACTTTTGAAAAGAAATTGTTTTTTGCCTAACCATTTCATGTAGCACCAAATGCTTCCGTTGGGAATTAGCTATTACTTTTCTTCTTTTACCAAAACTCCTCTTAAGCCTAATAGGAATTGCAAATGAGGTAATAGCAATAGCGGAAACAACAAAGCGAAAACATTACTTTTCCTTTTTTTTATATGATTTTTGGTCGTAGAAAAGGAACTTTAGAAGTAATTGTTAGCTTTTTAGCAACACTAGTTGGCTGGTTAGTTTGTAATATGCTGCAAGTTAAAGGAAATTTTCGTCATAAAAATGTATAAAAACACTATTAAAAACCTTAGACTTTTAATGTAGAGAGAAGAGATATGACATGCTATTAAAGGGCATAATAATCATTTGAAGGGCAGGAGGAACTTGGTTCTTCCTTTAGTCGTTTTTTCTTTCGCTTGATGTTCACGACGGTTCTCATAGGCGCGAACCTGTTGGCCGGTTATTATATGTTGCAAGTTAAAGGGCATTTTCGTTATAAAAATGTGTAAAAACACTATAAACACCTTAGACATTTAATGTAGAGAGATTAGTCATTTTATCCTTCGCTTGATGTTCACGACAGTTCTCATAGGCACAAACCAGTTGACCGATTAGTTTGTCATACGCTGCAAGTTAAAGGGCATTTTCGTCATAAAAATGTGTAGAAACACTATTGAACACCTTAGACATTTAATGTAGAGAGATATGCAAAAATGAAATAGCATATAAAGTGGTAGGAATAGTATCTTCCAAATAAAAGTAATACTATGATAACAACAATCCATGTGTTAAGGCTTGTATTAACAATAGCCACTAATAAGTGAGCAAAAGATATAAAAGTGTGGGGTAAGACTATACACATAGGCCTATTATGAAATAAGAGAGGGGAGATTTGAATATTGGGCTTATCTAAAACATATGAAAAAATTTAGATTGAAGGAAGAGACATAAATTTACCCATGCATATGCATATATATATATATATATAGAGTTTTGAAAAAATTTAGAATTACCATGATTGCAAACCTATTAATAAAGCTTTCGAGTGGGATGCACCGACAATGAAGAAAGAGAAATGTGAACTCGATTTGATTGGTTGAATTTCAAATTGCGAAATAATAGATATGCCAAGAAGAGCATATATTTTTCTCGACTTCAGCTTTACTCTATAGATAATTAGATTAAACGCGTAGTACAAATGTATAGTCCGTCTTTCTTTTCTCTTCCCTCTCTCTTTCTTCTATTAAAACCAAATTCTGTCTTCGACAACACATTATTTCTCTCCTAGCCTCTAATTGCCTCCATCCACCACTAGAAACCCCCGTATAACGCCTCAACTGCCTCCCTCCACCAAACCAAAACGTAGCACAACGCCTTCAACCGCCTCCCTCCAATCATTATTATTTGGACGTTTCCCAATTTTGGACGTGTGCACGTATCATAATTTTTATGTGTTATTTGATTGCCGATCGATGATTCAAATATTGCATGAAGCATAACCTCACAAAATTATGTTAGCCTCTGAGGGATTTCGATCTCCATGTGTCTAGGTGATGCCTTAGAGGCGTAGGAGTCTAGGGCTGCAGGAAACCAACATAAGAAGAGTAGAATGCAACTCTGGCCACCAGCCCAAAAAAACAATGAAACACAAAATTAGCTTCTACCGGCTAGTATAGTTAGGTGTATCGTCCAGTACATAATGCACCGACTAGTACAATTTTTCACAGCATTTTACTTTAAAGCTCTTTTGGCATAAGGAAAAGCCCACATGCCATAAAATGCACTTGAATAGAATAAACATCAGCCTAGAATTAAAACTAAGCACGCAATACTGCGAATCTCAACTTGAGTTAGCACTAACACTAATAAACAGATTGACTGGATTGAAGATACAAAGAAAAAAAAGGAAATAAACCCTAATCTATACTAACTAAACTGGATTCACATCAAATGTTGTCGTTAAATAACGGAAACCCAAAATACCCCTCAAGTAATCCCTAAAATCAAACCCAAACCAAGTTTCCGTTACCCTCTACCACTGGCTAACCTTCTACCACATGCGCTCCATACACACATGGCCAGCACACATAGCCCCACACAAACACTCATGGGAGCACATATAGCCACACACATGCGCGCGTGCACCCACACACCACCTTCCAACTAGGGGCGGATCAAGAAAGTCTAATCGGAAAAGGCCAAAAAATGATTAAATTTTTTTTATGGCTAACATAAAAAAATATAAAAGGTCTAAGTTCACATAAAACATGAAAAATAAAAAATTTATTATGATTAGCGTCACTATTGAATACATTAAATGTAATAGATTGCTCAATTTGACTACTAAACATATATTTTACTATTCATAGTGATTTATTTAACTTGATAACGCTAGTCAACAGTAAATTACTAATCTTGTATGAAAGAAGCTTAACTCTTAATGTATAGATGTATTACTAATGTGATTATCAATTGATTGAGTATAATAGTAACGAATAAGTTAACATGCTATATGAATTAAAATCAAAAAAATAACTAATCTTGATATATTCGCATTTTTCTTGTAATATGAAATTTTAGAATTTAAAATTTGGAAGAATAAAGATGGAGCAAAGGAATGAGGAAGACAAATCTATGATGAGCGGTGGCATAAAGAGTAAAAAATACAACAAAATGAATCCTAATTAATTAATGTTACAATATATTGATATTTTCATAAATATTTTAAATATGTTTAACCGTTATCTAAAAAAAATCCCCAAAGGTTGGGGGGGGTGTTGTGGCCCTCTCGGATCACGAGGGTGCTCCGCCCCTACTTTCAACTGGTGCTCCCATCATGCCCACACACACATAATCACATACACACACGATGATTCTTGCAAAAAATTCATGGTCATGCATATCAGAAATTCATGCTCAGTTCATATAATTTCACTTATTGTCGATCTAGTGGGGTGCAAGGGGTGCAGGTGTGGGTCGTGGATGTGCAAAGTGGGGGGGGGGGGGTGAGGGTTGTAGGTTATGGGTCCTGGGTGAGTGTCCGTGCGACGAGTCAAAGACAGTGTGTGTGTGTGTGTGTGTGCGCGCGCGCACGCGCGCACGCGCACACACGCAAGTGTGAAATGGAGCGTGTGTCGATCGTGGGTAGGTGTGTGTGTGTGTATGTGTGTGAAAGGGGGAGAGGGAGTGAGCACCGTGGGCGTGTTCATGTGTGCAAGGGGGAGGAGGCGTGTGTGGGTCATGGGTGGGTGGCAGTGGGCAACGAGTGCAGGTCGATAGGTGAGGGCTATGCATCACCGAGGTGTGTGTGTGTGTGTGTGTAGGTTGGTGGTGGGTGACGAGGTAAGGTGGGTGAGTAACAAGTGTGAGGTTGACAATGGTTGGAGGATAATGAAGGAGATGGTCAACCAGTGTGGGGGGAGGTGGTGGATTAACATTTAAAATTTATTAGTCTCATAAGGGTAATTGAGCCATTTTTAAAAATCACTCTATCACCATCCAACAGTAGAAGGAATTGTAATTTCTAATTAAGGTAAAGGGCGAGTGTAACACAGAAAAAGTTTACATATATAATGTTGGCATATCCATGTGACCCCAGTTTGGCACATTGTGAGGGTCTTCGAGTAATAAATTTGATGACATTAGGTGGTGATATTGCATTTTACTTGTAATTAAGGTCAATTTTGTTTTGACGCAAGAAATCATGACAGCTTAGTCATAATTTACATCTTCGTTTATACTACTAAACCTGGAGTTAGTCTCCGAACACATTTGATCATCCCTTATTTATCGCTAGTTATCAAACCACATATTGGCAGAGGTGGAGCCAGCGGGTGGCACTGGTGGGGGTGCCCAACTGCTCCTCCAATTTTTTTTTCCATTTATATGGCTTTTTTAGCTCACAATGACAAAAATATGCACGTAAATTGTTTAAAATGCTTGAAGAAGATGTCCTTTCAGTCTACAAATTAATGTAAAATAATAGGGATTGCAAAAGATATATATGTTTGGTCAGTTTGGATGATAGGCTTACGAAAATAAATAAAGTCAACATTCAGCACATTGTATATAGCACAGACAGAACGATGGCTACAACTACACCACACACCTCACATGGGTTGTCCTCTCCCTCTTCCGGCGACTGGCAACGATTTTCATGGTGGATTTCTCACCAACTAATGGTTGTCCTCTTCTCGTCTTGTCGAATTTAAATTGGTTTGTAACATTATTTGATCTACCTTCAAGCACTCATCCCTAATTTCTCAACACCCAAAAGACAGAGTAAGATTTGTCTTTCTTTAATAGTAGAATTCCTTGAACCCCTTCTCAGTAATAAGTATAATTTTTTTTGTTTCAATTTAAAATTATGGGATCACGAACTTTTAGTTTCAAATTTTAAGAATTGGGAAATTGGAAACTTTTAGTTTCAGGTTAGAAATTTGGGTTTTGTGGGAATGAAAATGCTGCGCTTTATTGCATAACATATGAGGCCAAGGACTTTGGCTTTTGGTTGCTATTCTGGTATGGCGATATTTCAAGCATGTTTCATATCTATGGGTTTTGGAACGGAAAAGGAAAGTCAGTATATTAGGCTTAAAGCTACTTTGACATAAAAAGAAGGTATACTTTCATTACATTACTATCCTTTTTTTTATTATTTCCCGTGTTTGGAAACCAATTTACTAGCATTTCATTACTATTTATCCAGCATAGATGTGTACATATTTTGACATGTTCATTGGCTCTATGCTCCTAGTCATTGCTTGCTTCTATTTGCAAATATATTACATTTTGCAACCATCACCTAAAAAACTAAGAACCACCTAATTTGATGGTCTTTTCTCTTATTGTATGTAGTGTACTGTCTATTCAACTTTGTCATGTTTGTGTACACTTGCACTCCATAATAGTTACAAAGCATTACAACCTTATGATCCATAAAAATAAATTTCTACACATCTTTCAAGAATTGTATGCATCACACATCTTACACTTGTATAGATCTTTTCATTAACTTTTTAGGCCATAGTCATCGATTCAAGTGCAAATCAAACTAGTTACTAGTTACATAATATTAAAGTAATAATCACAACCAAAAATAGCTTACCCTGTGCAACCTTAGTTGTTCTTTGATATTGGACTCGGTGAAGCTTTAACATCTCTATTAAAGCTATAAACTCCATTATGTCAATGCCATATATTAAATCGCTCAAATTATCTTTGCAAGTGCATATATATGCCCACTAAGCACCCACTTGAAGCATACATTAGAACATAATCAATATGTTATATATATATATATATATATATATATATATATATATATATATATATATGGAGCTGATCCATTAATAATGCTAGCAAATGAGAGATTTTGCTAGTGCGATCTGGCCGCCCCCAGATCTTTTTTTTTTCAAAAGCTGTCAGTCGTCCGCTACATAGTGTAGCGGATAGACTTTTTTTACCATATTGCCCATCGCCCCTCGTCTGCAACACAGTGTCGCGGATAACTTTTTTGGCCTAACACCGTCAGTCAAAAAGTCGTACGCTACACTGTGTTGCAGACGACTTTCCGACAACTTTTGACTGACATGACTGACACAATTTCAGATTGTCTGTACCATAGATTCTGCACATGTCTGCTGCACCGTATCGCGGACAGTATTACCTTCCTACCAACCTCCTTCAGCACGATTTTCTTCTCCTTCAAACTCGCTTCCATTTTCAGCTCCCTTCAAGTTTCGAATAACACTTGCTTCAAGCTTCACTCAAGCAATGTTAGTTTGTAAGTGGTGAAGTTTTCTTTATGGATTGACTGGTAAAGTATAATTTATTTGTTTGGACAAAAAAGTATAGATTTTTTTATGTTCTAGAAATTTGTCACTTTATTCATCAATTTGTGATGTTCTACTCTAAATTTTTTGTGATGTTCTAGACACGATGTTCATCAAAAAGGTATAATTTGTTAACTTTAAATAAATTCATTATAGTTTAAATCGATTTTTTTTAGGTTCGATAACTTCGAAAAATTTATCCTATTTAAATTCGAATTTTTTGAGATATGTTTGTTGTATTTTGGCATGATGAATTTGGCTATTTATCTTAGTAATTTTAATTTATTATGTTTAATAAATTAATAAATTATTAATTATTAATTGAGATTATGTATATGGTATGTTTGTCATCCTAAATTGGTCTATTCGCCAAGGTAATTTTTAGGTAATATTTTCAGTTAGAAATGCCATTTGATTGTTAAGCGTAGTCTATTTCTACACAGGTCTTGTTTCACAATGTCTGATTTCGTATAGGTCTTGTTTCACAATGTCTGATTTCGTGTCGAGCTCCAATGTCCCCGTAGATGCTAGTGATCCGTATCTAGGACGAACGTTTCAAACATTGGAAGAAGCTGAAGAATGTTTTCGAGCGTATTCATTGAGGGTTGGTTTTGGCATTAGAATAAAGACTACAAGATATGCTCTCGCTTATACGAGTGTCATAGGGGCAGAAACCCACAGCAAAATGAGACACGCGTAGGCAATGATGACAGTGATGATGAAAATAGGATATTCGCGTAGAAGACGGGACTGCTTTGAGCGCACAAATTGCCAGGTCAAGATGTTCGTAAGCTACAAACCCAAGCAAGATCATTGGCTTATTACCAGCCTGGAACTGGCACACAATCACCCGTTAGTAACTCCTTCTAAGGTGAGTCAGATGCATCAACACAAGAAGATGGGTAAGGTCGCGAGGAGCCTAATTCACACAATGAGCAATGCGCGAATTGGACCTACTGAGATTGTTAATGTTCTTGCTGAACAGGCTGGGGGAATTCAAAATTTAAACTTTAACACGACAGACGTTCGTAACGCGGTCCGAACCCATAGACGAGCCGCGTATGACCTCAATGATGCTCAATCTACAATGAGCCTATTGAAACGGATGCAGATGGAGGACCCGCAGTTTACCTTCGATTATAAACTTGACGACGAGCATCGAGTTAGTACAATTTTTTGGGTCGACGGTCGTTCGAGGCTAGCTTATAAGCATTTTGGGGATGTCGTGACTTTCGACACCACATACCGTACCAACAAGTACTCGATGCCGTTCGCTCCTTTCACAGGCGTCAATCATCATTATCACTCCATCCTGTTCGGGTTCGCCTTGTTAAGGGACGAGAGCGAGGGTTCTTTTGTATGGTTGTTTAGGATGTGGCTGGAAGCAATGAACTTCAAACCCAAAGTGATCATCACCGATCAAGATTTGGCAATGAAGAAGGCTATTGCTACCGTCTTCCCAGACACCCGGCACAACTTGTGCACTTGGCACATAAGCAACAAATACCCTGAACGTCTGCATCACGTGTACGCAAAGTATCCAGACTTTAAACAGGATTTTGACAAGTGCGTTAACAAGTCGTTAACGATTGAGGAATTCGAGGAGAGGTGGGAAAAGCTTGTTCGGGATTACTCATTGCAAGACAACGAGTGGCTCCAGCACTTGTACGAGCTCAAAGAGCAATGGATTGGCGTTTACACGAGGAGGTATTTTTCAGCGGGCATGAAAACGACGGGCAGGAGTGAATCTATGAATGCCACGTTCGATAGTTATGTGGGTACAACTACCAATTTGAAGAGTTTCGTTGCATCCGCACAAAAAGCGGTTGCTTCGTTGTTCGTAAAAGAAAGGGCTGCAGACTTTGCAACAACGTACAAACAAAGGAGAAGGTTGCTTGAGACCCCGCTGGAGCTGAACGGTGCCAAAGTCTATATCTTCTTGCTATACCAAGTAGAGCTGCGAAAATCGGGACGATACAGTATAAACAAGGTGGCAGAAATGTCTACGCGTGAGTACAAGGTTTATTCGCTCGTGAATGACCTCGTCCCTGAGAAGCTGCGCAGAATTTATACGGTGAGCCATGACACATTGACGGATTCGGTGACATGTGTTTGCAAGAAGTTTGAGTTCCATGGCATCCTGTGTAGACACATTCTGCGGTTTTTCACCCAGAAGAATATCAGGACAATCCCCGATAAATATGTCCTGCCACGGTGGACGAAAGGTGCAAACAGGTTGCACGGTACCATTGCCTTTCCGGAGCACCCGTATACTGACTTTGAAGAATCAGAGACGTTGCGGTATAATCATCTGGTGACGATGTTCACCCGTTTGTCCGTAAAAGGTGCTGCTACAATGGCCGGATATAAACATCTCCTCGAGGTAGCTCAGCAGCAAGAGCCCATCGTCGACCAGTTGGAAGCAGCTTCAGTCAGCAATGCGGTTGACACTGAGCCTACTACGGGATCAGAAGATGACGAGCCGGGGGAGGAAGACGACAATGATATCCGGCCTTTGGACCCAATTATATCGCAAATGAAGAGCTCTATTGAACAGGAAACTCAACCTAAAAAGCTGAGAAGGTGTGCATTGTGCAACAAAATGACCGACCACGACAAGCGAAACCATTACAAGGCACTGGGGATAAGTCCAGGGGGTTTGCAAGATGGGGAAGAAGATGACGCCGAAGATGAAGACGAACAAGCTGCAGTGGACCTTTAATTTTTTTGTATAAGCCATCAAGTATGTTTGACATTTGTAATAGTTTTTTGTAATTTTTTTCTAATAATTTTTTAACCGAATGCTGGAATTTGTTTTTTCTGATGGACCTATGAGAGCCATCAAATCTAAGTTTAAGTTGTTTTTTTTTTTTGGTTAGCCCCGTCCGCTACATAGTGTAGCGGATGCATCTACTTTTTGTCCGCCACACGATGTAGCGGACGACATCGCAGAGAAAAACTTTTGGGTTCTTTTGGTCCGCTATTCAATGTAGAGGATGACTCTGCTCTATATATCCCAGATCGTCCAATCATCTTATCACTCCGTCTGTTTCTCTATCTGTCTCTAACATCTCACCCAGCCGCTACCCCATCTACGACGACCCCCATCTCCGGCGACCCACATCTCTGGCGAGACCACCGTCCTCCCCTGACGCCACACTGCCCCCGGCGACAGCCCCATCCTCCCCTCAAAGCCGCGGCGCCTCCAGCGACATTCCCAGCGTGATGGCTTCTGATTCGTCGAGCAACAACGAATTTGTAGGCAACATGCACCTTGCAGGAAGACACTTTTTTAAGGTCATGATGCCTGGTTTTGATACAGAACTTGTAGGCCATCCCTCTTTCTCTGTTTTTTCGTATGTGTTAAAGTTTGATCTTTGGTTAAAAACTAACCTTTTTTTGTATTATGAATATGTTAGGACATACCGGTAGCCTTTTCCGATTGGCTTACCACAATTTATTTCGATTTAACTTTAACCAGTCGCAAGGGGTCATGGCATGTAAGAATGAAGATGAAGCCCGACCAAGGTCAAATTTCGTTCGCAGAGGGTTGGAACGAATTCGTGCAGCAGCATGACCTCCAACTCGGGGACTTTGTAGTGTTTGAACACATGGGGAAGTGTAATTTTGAAGTGACGTTGTTTGATCAGAGCACTTGTGAAAAAACTTTCCCCCAATGTTGAACCTAAATTCTGTTATGAACAATTTTATGTTAATGTTCAATATTTTCCGAATTTTAGGTTGTAAATTGTGCCATTTGAGATTCCGTCGATGTTGAGATTGTTGATCGTTAATCGTACGTTTTTTTTATTGTTAATCGATATTGAGATTGTTGATTCCGTGGCTAAAACAAGTCTTCGGTCGCCAATTTATTAAAAAAATAAACTTCAACACAAAGTATTTGGACGTCCGCTACACTGAGTAGCGGACGGAGAAGCAGAAACAATCAACTTCAACACTTAGAAAATTTTTCATATTTGGACGTCCGCTACACTGTGTAACGGACGGAGAAGCAGAAACAATCAACTTCAACACTTAGAAAAAATTTCTGTATTTGGACGTCCGCTACACTGTGTAGCGGACGGAGAAGCAAACAATCAACTTCATTACTTAAATTTTTTTTCTGTATTTGGACGTCCCCTACACTGTGTAGCGGAGGGAGAACATTCAACTTCAACACTTAGAAAACTTAGAAAATTTTTCAGTATTTGGAAGTCCGCTACACTGTGTAGCGGACGCAGAAACAATCAACCTCATTACTTAGAAAATTTTTAAGTATTTGGACGTCCGCTACACTGTGTAGTGGACGGAGAAGCAGAAACAGTCAAGTTCAACGCTTAGAAAATTTTTCTATATTTGGACGTCCGCTATACTGTCTAGCGGACGGAGAACACTCAACTTCATTACTTAGAAACCATCAACTTCAACACTTAGAAAATTTTTCAGTATTTGGACGTCTGCTACACTGTATAGCGGACGGAGAAGCAGAACCATCAACTTCAACACTTAGGAAAAAATTTCAGTATTTGGACGTCCACTACACTATATAGTGGACGGAGAAGCAGAAACCATCAACTTCAACACTTAGAAAATTTTTTCAGTATTTGGACGTCCGCTACACTGTCTAGCGGAGGGAGAACACTCAACTTCGTTACTTAGAAAATTTCTCAGTATTTGGACGTCCGCTACACTGTATAGCGGACGGAGAAGCAGAAACCATCAACTTCAACACTTAGAAAAAATTTTCAGTATTTGGACGTTCGCTACACTGTCTAGCGGACGGAGAGCACTCAACTTCATTACTTAGAAAACTTTTCAGTATTTGGACGTCTGCTACACTGTATAGCGGACGGAGAAGCATAAACCATCAACTTCAACACTTTGAAATTTTTTTTAGTATTTGGACGTCCGCTACACTGTGTAGCGGAAGGGGAAGCAGAAACAATCAACTTCAACACTTAGAAAATTTTTGTCTTTGGACGTCCGCTACACTGTGTAGCGGATGGGGAAGCAGATACAACCAACTTCAACACTTAGAAAATTTTTGTCTTTGGACGTCCGCTACACTGGGAAGCAGATACAACCAACTTCAACACTTAGAAAATTTTTGTCTTTGGACGTCCGCTACACTGTGTAGCGGACGGGGAAGCAGAAACAACCAACTTTAACACTTAGAATTTTTTTGTCTTTGGACGTCCGCTACACTATGTAGCGGATGGATACAGGCCAGCAGCTAAAAAAATTCTCCCCCATTTTGTTTCCCACCATATCATTCTCAATGAGAGCAAAAAAACCAACTCTAATCAAATTAACCCAAATCAAATGTCCACTGATATGGACTCAAATCAGTCAAATCATTCAATCATTCAACACAAATCAACTGATCTCAACACAAATAAAATCACACCAATGACAACTTTCTAAATAATCACGATTTATTAAAAAAAATTATTTTAATGGTACAATGTCAACTAGGGATCCTCATGTTGACCAGGATTCTCGTCCTTAGACGGATTTTCAATAAACCTAATCGCTCTAGGCCGGCCTTTCAAAATTTGCCAAGCTATCTTATATCTAAAGTGTTCTACGCATTCTAAACTCCAGGCGGCCGCCTGAGGCTCTCAGACCAACATATGTAATCCATGTACATGCAAAGGAAGACGCCGCAGTCCGAAGTATTATGTTGCTTGGGCCTCTTCTTCTTCAATCGAAAATAGAGCTTTGGCCGCGCCGGTACAGGTAGACCACGGATAGCATTGACCATGGCACAAAATATATTCTGTGAGAAAACGGCATAAGACACGAGTTAACATTTATAATTGGCAAGTTACAATAAGCATTAAACAACAATCGTAAGATTACCATAGAGTCCAACTGGGCTTTATACATCCTCAGCACAGGCATGTGGAGGGTATCGTCGTGGAGACTGTCGATCACCGATACGACTTTTTCCGTTGGTTCATAGCAAACCAAGTACCAGTGGCTTTCCCCTAGAAATGGGATTAGAAACACGTGGGCAACCATTGCGCTCACTGGACTATCCCTATTCAGATACGCTCGTAGGTTATTCGACGGTCTCCACTGACTCAACTTTTTCTTCCCCCTTCGTTCGACCCACTCATGCCATTCAGCCACTAGGAGGCTATGAAAAAAGGCATCCAACAAAAATACGGCCAGATACTCATTCGGCCGCCCCGGCCCCTTTCCTTCAGAATCTCCACGTATGTAGAGATGACTTCGTTGTCTAACCAACTCCCCGGAGCCAGGGAGGACATTTCTCCCCACGAGCAACAGTAATCCATGCCCTCAGGGTGATTCACACTATATAACGCTTTGTCCTGGGGGAACCCGCTAAAATACCGCTCTCTGATAATTTGGCATTTATGCGGCTTTAGGGGCTTCAGTGGATGCCCTTTGCGATACTGGCCTCTAGGGTCGACCGGGGGATATTGCACTCCTTCGGGGGGGTCGACAGGGGGATATTGCCCTCCTTCCGCAACAGATGGTCCCGCCCACGGGACAATGGGCAGTGTCTCGGACAGACTGATGTTTCTGAAACCCCAGTCCTGCGTGACTTGACTCTGAGAGAGGAGTTGGGGTTCCGAGTCCAGAAGCAAAGAGAAGGAGGGCGCACTGTACTCTTCCCACGGCGCTTGAGCCTGGCCCATGGTGCTTGGCGGTCCCCAATCACCACCCATTCCCGGTACAGAGGGACCACCGTATCCCTGGCTCACCCCCAAAGTCTGTCCTAAGGGATCACCGTATCCAGAGCTCACATAAGGGGGCTGCCACCCCGGTTCCCCCATTCTCGGGTTGACGCCCGAAGGCTGCCGAGATGCTTGGTGCAAAAAATTCCCACAGCCATACGCCAACGATTCGGCCTGTTGGCGAAGCTCCTCGCCCATTGCATCCACCAGATCCTTGCGCTCGCTCAACTTCTGGAAGAAGGCGAACGAGGCATTAACCTACATCCAAAGAGATAATAAATAAGTAACTTCATACACATTTAGAATCATCAAGGTCAATTAAAAGCACTGGTTGGGCAACTTACCAGATTGTATGCCATCTGCTCATCGATCTGACCCCTAGGGTGGTACTTCTCTCCGCGTTCAAACCTTACTGGAGCTACTCTCCTCCGGGTGATGCGGTAGTACCACTCATTGTACTGTTCGATGCTGATCACGGGGTCAGGCTCCGACACAATGGCCGCCAACGTGTCCTGCCAGGAATCCCAAACCTCAAGTTCTCGTGCGCACAAGTCGTGCGCATTCGCCTTGCCAAACCGTCCGACACCCGGTGGGTTCCTGTTACCCCTCATATCCGGCGCATCGGCTGGCAACCCCTGCAGGCACTCAAAATGGCGCATAGCTCGATCTGGTAGCTGCCACTCTGCGACCTCGAAGTGGATCAGGGGTGTGCGTTGCAACCCGGAGAGCGTGAAGACGAACGACTCCCCACCCGTCGCGCCAAACGTTTGTACGGTGCCCATCGCATCTGGCCCGGAGATAGCGAGTCGAGCTCTCCCCGATAGTACGTAATGTTATGATGGGGATCGTCTCTCCTCGGGTAGTGGTTGTCCTTCCGGCTGTACTCCCAGGCACACATTATCCGTTCCGTCCCTACGCCTGGGTGCGCCGGTAGCAAGGTGTTCATAAGACCACACCTGAGAGCAAAGACAAATTAAATAAAGTATCGTCAAAATTAATTGTCGATTCAACAAAAAAAACAAGCACGTAATGAAGATTTGTATGATATACCTGCAATAGCGAGAGACACGCACATATAGCTTTGGAGTCGGGCCTCGTTGCCTTGTGCAATGCTCGGTACAGGTACGCAAGAGTTGCTGCACCCCAGGCATAATCCCCAACCTCCAGCAGGTTACCCAACAACGGTAAATATTTGACGCTGACCGTATTCTTCGACGTTGTTGGGAATAGAATTGCCCCCATCACCCACAAGAGGAAAGCTTGTGTGTATAGCACAAGCATCTCGTCCGTGTAGTTTTCCGGGAGAACCTTGTAGGTATCTACCAACCACTTCAACTTGATACCACCAGTGCTAAATTGATCCTGGGGTATCGAAGTAAAGAAGTCCCTAGCGGTTCTCTTATTCGTTGCTTTCGACGGAGGAGCAATTACCGGCCGTCCCGTCACCGGTAACCCTAAGATGAACCCTACATCTTCTAGGGTAATCGTCATCTCTCCGAGAGGGAAGTGAAACGTATTCGTTTCACTTCTCCACCTTTCAACAAGGGCACCTATTAAGTGCCGGTCAAGGTGTTGAAAGATTTGCCCATGCGTGAAAATCCCAAACCCAATCCCACGCAGTAACCGTTTCTGGACTTTGTTCAACTTCCAGGCTTTGAAATTATCGGACACTTCTACTGTGTTGAGAAGTGCTCTTTCCTACGAATTAATAAATACAATTTAACCAAAACAAACGGTACACAATGTTCGTAAGAATAGGAAAGTTGATAAAATAAGGATCTTACCCCACCATCCCATAAGAGCGTACTGACATGATTTGCTTGGTCGTATAATACGGAGGGATCTTCTGGTCCAGGGTTAAAATCCATTTTTTTGCAACTGAAATTATGAAAAAACGGCAAGGTTGGAAGCGTAAAAATTTTCAAACATACAACGCTAGCATGTGCTCACATAAGTTGACATGCTGTATATATGCAAGTGAAATCACATGAACATTTAAGCAATACACAATAAGCAATACACATATATTGACAAACGCTAGCACAATCCACCGCATACATATTCAAAACCATGCATAAGCCGCAATACTCATAACAAACTCTAGATTATGAAAGAATAAAGGATTGGATTGTGAACTTACGTGATTGATGACTCTTTGGAAGAAATTGCGCAGATCTACTTGCCAACGCCGCTAGAAAAATTGTGAGAAGAAAGATGAATGAGTTTCGAAAAGAGAATGAATAAGAGTTTCGGTATAGGTGAGACTTGTCTAGTCCGCTACATAGTATAGTGGACGAAAAAAACCATCAAGTTGTCCGCAACACAGTTTCGCGGACGGTGGGATAAGGACAAAGCAACAGTCATGTCGCCCCAGGACTGGTGTGACAACTGTCAGGGGGGTTATGGATGACTTGACCACTGTCAGTCAAAAAGTCGTCCGCAACATAGTGTAGCGGACGACTTTTTGACTGACGGTGTCAGGCCAAAAAAGTTGTCTGCGACACTGTGTTGCGGACGAGGGGCGAGGGGCAATATGGTAAAAAGGTATGTCTGCTATACTATGTAGCGGACGACTGACAGCTTTTGAAAAAAAAAAAGATCTTCGGGATGGACGGCCAGATCGCGCTAGCAAAATCTCCTATTTTGCTAGCGCTATATATATATATATATATATATATATATATATATATATATATATATATATATATATATATAGCCAGCCTAGCTAAAACAAGATTTATATGCCCTGGCCCTTATTTCCTCCCAATAGCACATAAGCAGATAACTTATAGAGTCAAGATTATTTATTCTCCTTTGCAATCAATAAATAAAAAGATAATGATAAGTGTGTGTGGAGAGAAAATTATGAGCAAAATAATGTTGTGAGGTGCATATAAGTCATCAATATGTATGGATGCTAATTACATACATGCAGGAAGAAAAGCTTATAACCATCCAAATATTAGAATTCTTTGTGTTGTTCATCGTGATAAAGGGAGATTCTTTTTCTGCCCTCATACTTTTCTAGCATAAGACGTAGACTTATGATGAAAAACTGAAAAAGCTTTGTTATTAAGGTGCGGAATTACCTCGGTAAGGGTGGAGAAGAGATCTTTGTGATTTTGATTTCTTGTCATAAGACTAGATATAGTATTTCTGGGAGTTAGACATTGATGAAGCAGTGAATTAGCATATTTGTCGGCGATGTAATAGCTAGCTTGGAACTTGCTTGTTGTATACGGTTCATACTAAAGATGTAATTAGGGGTCCCTCATTTTTTTTATGATTATGGTTAGAACTACAATTCTTTATATGGCCCGTCGGTCTGAATTTTATATTCTGAAGTTTCTTGTTGATTTTTGGGATAATTACAGGTGTGTCCCTGAGGTTAGGGTGATATTACAGGCGTGTCCATTAGTTTGGACAAATTACACTTATATCCGTTGATCAGATGGAATATGAAAATACATAACGGTTTTAATGAAATGTCTGTATTACACCTGCCTTTGAAAGTAAAATTCTGAAACACCATCCATCTCACCCCTTTTTTCTTCACACACACTACCTCTGTAGCACCAACTCCACCGTGCCGCCATTATCACAGTGGCACCACCTCCACCGTGCCCCAACATCAATCTCCAAACTTCGTCATCGCACCGCCATCATCAACCTCCAAACAAGTAGCAATTTTTTTGAATGAATGACAATAGAAAAGTTAATTCTTGTAAGATAATTCTCACCATTAACAGGTAGCAATTCTTTGACATTGCAGCACATTAACACTTAGAAGCCCTAAACTCAAAGCCTTATTCTTGGGTGAATATTAACCCGGTTGGCCGGTTCCCCTTTATCCATAAGCGGTGCTCTCTTTCCAGTTCTCGCAATAACCAGAGATGGAGCTTTAAGGTAAGGGTCGATCTCTCTTGTCTTAGTCACGAAATGCCTTCACTAGCTAGACTTTTGACTCGGTCAAGGTTCTCAGGATTTTCGCTAGGGGCGGGGGTGGGGAAAGGGATGAGCACGGCAGCGGGTTCGAGAAAAAGAAGGGGCGACAGCAAGGTAAGGGCTGGGAGGGAAGAGGGGCGAGCAGCAGGGTGAGGGAAGGGAGGGGGTGGGCAACGGGGTTGGAGGGAAAGAAGGCAGTGACAGCAGGTTGGCGGGGCGAGAAAGGGTAGTGGCGGGATACAGCCAAGAGAGGGAGGGGGCGTCTAGTTATGAAAAAGGAGGATTTAGAGAATGAGATGAGTTTGTGAGATAGAGAATTAGGATTTTGAAACCCTAGTTTGAAAATTAGGATTTCAAAATCCTGATTTTCAAATGAGGGTTTTAAAGTGTATGGTGTATATAGTACGTATGCATCAAATAAGGCTAGTATTGGCATTTTAGGAATACATATTGATGACATCAGCATAAATGTACGATTTTTTAACGGATCGATGACGGTAGGACACGGCTGTTATATTTTTAAAATTTTTGGTCACGGTATGTTACATTTTGAAACATAATGTCCTTGATTGTAATTTTACCCTAACGTCAGGGACACTGCTATAATTATCCCTTGATTTTCTTGTGCATGTCAAAGAAACAATTCCTCAAAGTATGACCCATCATGAACTAATGCCTTTTGGTACTTTTGTCATTTATAAGTAGAGTTGTCAAAAGGATCGGGCGACCCGCGGGCTGGCTAGACTCGGCCTCTTTCTGGCTTCGGCTGGCCCGGCCCAGTGTATGAACAGTGATGGCCCGGTATTTTAGGGCTTGGGCCAGGCCAGAAATTCCTAGAAAAAAGCCCGGGCCAGGCCTGGCCCGAAAAGCCCGAGTTTGGCCCGGCCCGGTTCTACCCTTTTCAAAATCATCTTTCCCCCCCTTCCCCCCAACGGTTTTATTCCCCTTTCTCCCCCTAAATTCCACTTTTACCCCCCAACAGCAAAATAACGGCTAGTTTGGGGGGTATTTTGGTCCAACTTAATTTTTTCAACTCTTTTAAGGTTTTTACACTCTTACCCTCCCCAACAACTATAAACGGATAGTTTTTAGGAGTATTTTGGTCTTTTGTGAAGTTTCAAAAATCTATAAATTCACACCATTTCTCTCTAATTTTTCACACCAATCTTCTTACTCTCTCTTATATAAACATTCTACATTTCTACAAGCTTTGCTACTCTTGCTAATTACTACTCTTGCTAATTACTACTCTTATTTACTAATTAGTACTCTTGCTAATTATTACTCTTGCTAAATTTTAATTACTAACCACTCCTCTTATTAATTTGTTACTCTCTAATTCTTTTGTCTAGTAATTAGTAATTAGTGAATTTTTATATTTATCAATTACTATTACTAAATTCTTTTTAATTACTAACTCTCTCCAATTTCGAATTACCCTCAGTGTTTCATTTGTTACTCTTTAATTCTTTTAATTGTTATTTCTAATTACTAATTACTGCTCTTATACTTGTGTATTTAGTTACTCTTACTAATTTTATTTTCCAATCTAGTAAAAAAGTTTAGCGTCAAATATGGCTGGATTACTGAAGAAACTGAAGCGTGGATCATCATCACGAAAAACATCATCATCATCACAAACACCACCACCAGCACAAGCGCCAGCACCACGGCCATCACAAACACCAATCCAAGCACCACCACAACCATTCGTTCCTGGACGAATGAGTACAGGCTGTATGATAGATACCCAAGCCAATTGGGAGTTCAATCAAAACATTCCAGATTTTGAATACACGCCTGATCAAGACCCCCCGCATTATAGTCAAGGACGCAGCTCGGTTGGCGAAGCTACTACTCCGTGGCATAATCTTAACCCTATGCCTGATCATGATGAAGAAGGGCCGAGTGTTGGAATCATTTTGATGAAGTTATGGTGGACGGCATCCGAAAAGCTCGATGTAAGTACTGTGCTAAATTATTTTCGTCTGGTAGTGGTAATGGACATCTTAACAGGCATTACCCTCAGTGTGCACCTCGACAAGGCCACGTCGAACCTACCCAAACGCAGTTATCTTTTGACGGTAAGTTATTTGTTTATAATCAGCGAGAGCAAAGAGACGGTCTCGCTGAATTTGTTATTCACGATGAACAAGCCTTTTCTTTTGCCGATAATGCTAAGCACTCTAGATATATGAACACATACGTTCAACCTTTGTACAAAAAGGTTCATAGAAACACAACTAGATCCGATGCACTCCGACAGTATAATGCTGCTAAAGCACGCCTGATCGATTATTTCGATAAATTTGACGGTAAAGTTAGTCTTACTTCTGATATTTGGCAATCTCCATTTACTTTTGTTAGTTATACTTGTGTGACGGCCCATTGGATTGATGCAGATTGGATTATGCACAAGAGAATCATCGCTTTCGAGCTCTTTCCTTTTCCGCATGATGGAATGAACATTGCTAGTATTATATTAAAAGCATGTACCACGTTTAAATTAAAGGATAAGATTATGAGTATTAGTTTTGATAATGCTTCTAATAATACAGCTGCTGTTGATGCTTTAGAGGAGAGCCTTAAACCTGTACTTTCTGGTAAATTATTTCATGTTCGTTGTGTTTGTCATATAATTAATTTGTTCAAGATGGTTTAGCTGCTGCAGGAGATATTCTTGTCAAAATGAGGGGTATGACAGCGTATGTTAATAGTTCGAGTCCGAGAACACAACAATTTAAAACGTTGTGTGTTGAATATAATATGCCTCGCAGGAGAGCAGTTACAGATGTGGTCCACAGGTGGAACTCTACATACCATATGCTTTTACACATTCTGGCATACAGAGAAGTCTATACGCATTTTCTACTAACCTTGTTCCCAGCCGGCTTGCCAACTCAAGAGGAATGGCAGATGGCCACTGTGACACCCCCAACCCTAGTGATGCCACCAGAGCCGGGTCGTCAGTCATGACTGCATTATAAACCCTGTCGACACAGAGCAATTCTAAAAACATCCTTGAACATACATCAGGTTTCACAAAATCCATCCTTACAAAAAAATTTCATCGTAAAGCTCAACATGAGCACAACGGAAATATTTACACAAAATTTCTAGTCCCCAAAATGAGCATATCGCCGTCTTACTTTTGGATTAAGCGCCTTCTCCTTCCCTTTCCTCGAAGTTTCCCCTACTTTGCCCTGACTGCCTGAAAACATTACAGGTAAGGAATGAACGCAAATCGCCCAGTAAAGATAATACGAGGAACAACGCAGACAACGAAGAGACAGCCTTGGGAGAAACGATAATCAGTCTCAACGATATCAAGAATTCAGAATTTCAATGGATGATACAACATCAATTCAATGGATCAAGCAACATGTTTTCTTTTCTTTTAGTCAGACTGAGCGGCTTTAAGGCCCAACAGAACAACATTATCACCACATTTAATAAACTGGACTGACCGACTACAATGCACGTGAACACTAAATCGCCAAATTAAACATCAATAAAATATAAGCCATTAAAATCACAGTGTCATGACAAAGTCAAATGCAATGGACTGACTGGACTCAATCGACACGACTGATTCGACCCGCACGCCCTACATCCTGTTTTCCTGTGATTATGTTTCACTGGCCCTCCTTTCACATAATGTCCCGTGCTCCGGGATGTTCATCTCAGTCTTAGACAAATAAAAGAGACAACAAGCACAAGAAGGGAACTCACGAAGAGTTGTTCGTCCCCCAAACCACGCTATCGTCAAAGCACATAATACAACAACTGAACGGACTAAGGGAACTGAGTTCACCCCATGTCCTCGATTCAACAAACCACTCAACAAGAAATTCTAGTCAAGCATACGACCGAGGTTCAACAAAGTAATCCAAAATCATCGCTAAACGCACACAAAGTAGACTAGGAAACAAGCTAGTCGAAAACCATAACAATATTTCAAGTACGAGAGGTACAGGTACAACAATCACCGATACCTCATCTTCACCATAAAACGTTCATCATACTTCACCTTAACAACAATGGGTATGCCACGAGGAACAATTTCGTAGCATGCAAAGAGCCGTACTATCCTTACCTGGCTGGCTTCTAGCCGACGAGCCCAACAGCTTCACAGCACCGAGAGCGGGGTCGCCTAATCAAATAAGACCCTACTCATTAGTCACTCATCATCATAATACAAAATTATTTTATCTTATTTATTAGCTATTATCGTGTTCTACAGCGGTCGATTACTCCGACCTAATAGCCAGGTCTTTAACCTAGCCGAGCACCGCACTAGTGCTAACACCCTTTAGTTAGGAATTTTAATCCCATTCTCCGCTTCTTGTTATTATAAAATTCTCAATTAAGGCATTCGCCAAAGTTCGGAGTTCACGTGGTAAAATTAACAAAATACCCACGGGGTCCACTATCGCTCACATCACCTCAAACCAACTTCAAAACAACCTTATAGGTGTTTTACCACCCTTTCCGAACTAAAAGTCCTTCGAAAAAACTCTACCAGGAAAATTACCAAAATACCCCTCTCCGGTGGCAATTTATGAAAATGCCCCCACGAGGTTTTCCTGCACCAAATAAATCTCAAAATCACTTATAAACGTTATTTTTACCCTCCTGAAGTCATTCCCGAGCTAAAAAGTATTTTAGAAAATTTTTGCCCGAAAATCCCGGACCGAGTGCTTAGAAGCCTGTTCGGCGAAAAAATAGTAAACAACCTCAGAGTGGTCCAAACTCTTGGGAAAAGAAACTTCCCAACATCCTAAAGTCCCCATAAAATTTTTGCACCAAAACGCGCTCGTTTGATATTTTAATTTACATTGTAAAGTTTCACGGCTTCCCATAGCAGTTACCCTTTTCCAGTCCTTGGCAAAATCTGAAATTTTTCCCCGATGTAGATCTTCTAATAATATTTGGGGTCTTTTTTTTGTACTTTGGCTAAATCTGGTTCTAGGTATTTTTAAAAATTTATTAAAAAAACTGCTTAATTTATTTTGGTCTTTAGCGACCATTACGGTTACTGTTCACGATCAACACACACAATTTCACATTTTTCACACACACAGTCTTCTTCAACCTCACGCCCAAACTTGCGCAACCATGAACACTTCTCCCTTCACCCACGGCTATACCCCTTCTTCCCCATTTCTCTACCTAAAACCTACATCCAACATCACCAACACATTACAACGTCTAATTTATAACCTAAATCATCTAAAACACACACACGAACACACCCGAACCACACAAACTCAAGAACACCATCTGCACACACTGAAATCTCTCCCCGAATTCACTCCTACACCATGATTTTCCCCCATTACTCCACTGCCTCAAATCCATTTACCCCCACAAATTCCTACCTTATGCGCACCACACCGATACCCACATACCAACACACACACAGACACACACTTGTACACACAGTAGCTCTGCGACTACTTCCCACGCCCCCTTACCCATCACTATCTCAAGCACTAGTTTTTGGTTTGATTCAGTTGATACACCCAACACACACGACCATTCACAGTCACTGATTCCATACAATTTACACTAAAATGGAGTCACATATCAAGCTTGAATGGAATTAAATCCATGAACAAGGGTGTTTACAGTGTAGCTCCTTACTCGTTGGTTCCTGTTGTTTTTTTTTTTGTTCTTTTGCTTCCTCTCCACGAGCTTTCTTCTTCTTTTTCTTTCTTTTTCCTCTTCCCTCTTCCTTCCAGAAGCTGGCTTCTTATCTGTTTTCTTCTTCTTCTCTGTTCTTGTCTGCTTCTCTCTTTCTTTCCTCTTTTTCCTTTTCTTTCTTTACTTCCTTCTCCTTTCTTTCACCCGAGATGGATTTATCTTCAATCCAAATACTTTACAATTTAATTAGTTTTGTCATTGCAAGCTAGCAGGTGGTGGCAAGACTAAAGAAAACATGGTTTTAAAATTAATTTCATACAATTGCAAAATAGCCCTCCAATTTTTCGTATTCGCAAAACAGCCACGCAAATGTCAAACATTGTATTTTCAACCCCCTTGACTTTGGGAAATTGAAACTAATTCCCCAAAATCACCCTAACCCCTCATTTCACTTTCTGACACTTAATTAACGCCTAAATGACGTTACTCGATAAAAATTTTCCGTTAATTAATTAATCTAGTGTTAAATATTTTTTTGATACGTTCGGGGTATCACAGCCACATACCTAGCTGAGTTTTTGGAGGTATTTTACATGTCTACCAATTTATTGTTTGGTACGTACTATCCCACTTCCCCCCTCGCTGCAATAGAAATTCTCAAGATGGCTACAATGTTATAGAAATGGAGAATATAGGACCCTTTAAGGAAATAGTAAAAGTGATGGATAAAAAGTTTAATAAATATTGGAGTGAACTGCTTGTTGTTTTTGCTGTTGCTACTTGTTTAGATCCTAGGTTAAAGTTGCATGGCGTGAACGTCTCGATACAAGAGATATCGATATTAATGTGCTACCCACTAGAGGAAACAACTGCACTTCAAGCGAAAGTGAGAAAGACATTTGAGGAACTGTTCAACCTCTATCGTAATTCTGCTGACGTGCGCGGACGAGCTTCATCATCGACTGCTGAGAGGTATTATGTGCCATACCTTGAGGGTTTTGAACATCTAGTAACAAGACAACTACCAGGTGAAGGTACTTCTAATTCGGCAGGTTCGTCTACTTTTTTCTCTTTTAATGAGATTGGTGTATATTCAAATACTGATCATTATGCTGATTTATCAATGCAAGAACAGGTTAATTTTAATTTTTTAATTTTTTGGAAACAAAATCAAAACATGTATAAAACTTTATCCCAAATTGCACGGGAAGTACTGCCAGTGCAATCCACGGTTGCTTCAGAGTCAGCATTTTCAGCGAGAGGGAGGGTTTTGGATGACATGACGAGTCGTCTTAATCCCGAGTCGCTCGAGCTATGTGTATGTTGGAAGGATTATCTTGATGCAAAATATCGCGAGCAAGATAAACCGTTTGATGATAGGAAGAGCAGTGACTCGGATGTTGAAGTACTTATGGATGATTAGATAATTTCTTTTTATTTTCCTTCTCTTAAGTTTTAAGAATAAAATTTCTCACAAAATATAATTTTTTCATATATATATATATATATATATATATATATATATAATAAATTTTTACAAGCAAGATAGATATTTTTCCGTATATATAAAAAAATTAGGTAACTTCACCTATTTGTTTACAAGCAGCCGGTCCCAAGCCCGGATAAAAGAAGGAGGGCCTATGAACACAAATTACCGTAATTAAAGCCTTTACTTTGAATAACAAGAAAATGCAACAAAAAAAAATATTAGGCCCAGGCCAGGCCCAAGCCCGGCTCTAGATGTTGGGCCTAGGGCCTGGGCTTGGACTGGGCCCAGATTTCCCCCATTCTGCCCCGGCCCGGCCCGTTTGACAACAGCCCTGGCCCAGCCCTGGCCCGTTTTGCTGGAGGCCCGATGGACTTGGGCTGGGCCGGCCCAAGCCCGACCCATTTGACACCTTTATCCTTCGTTTATGCTTTCTCGGTTTTGCATGCTTCCTGACTTTAACAAGAAAATATTCTCGGGTCATTTATCAATAGGGTATCTTTATTAATAATTCATCCACTGCACATAGTACCAATTTTTTTCTGCACAGCGTATAATCATGTACAGTTGAACTATCAGTGCTATTTAAAAGAAGTATAGTGATAACTCGCTTGCTATTAAACTCCAATAATTAAGATATTACGTGTCTTCGTCATATACTCTAATAATCTTTGAGCACCAGAACTTGGTCCTTATCTGAAATGGAGATTAGCTCGATTTGTAAGTGCTTGTAATACTTTGCATGAGGAGACCAAACCTTTAGAATGGAAAAGGAATAGCGCAACACGCAAAGCAAAATAAAAACACTATTAAAAAAGAGATAAAAGAAATTATCACCCAGGAGAGAACAAAATGAATGATTTCATCAAAGATACCATAAAACTAATACGTACTAAAGAGTGCGCACATTTTTATGCTTTTTGATCTTTTGTTAAATTAGAATATTAGTCGATTTTGCTTTTCTCCTCTTCACTTTGTGGTATTTTAGTTAGGATTTACAAATCTTATTCCTTAATTATCTCACACAAAATAGATTATGGTTGGGTCTCAGTAAATTTAGGCTCTGTTTGGTGGAGTTTATATTTTAAGTTCTTTCTTCAGTTTTATAAACTGGAGAAAATAAACGCGTTTGACACACAGTTTTCGTTTTTTTTTTCTTAAATTAAAAAAAATCAGTTTTTAAAACAAGGCTGTTTTTGAAAACTCCAAAAAAGAGTTTTTGGTTTTCAGTTTTGGTTTTTATTTTGAGAATACCACCATCACCCTCCTCCCACCACGGGCAGTCACCGCCCATCGCCACTGCCCACCGCCGGCGACTGCCGGTGGCAGGTGGCCACCGTCGGATGTCGGCAGCCACCACCTTTGGCCACCGCCAAGAACCATCACCGTCACCGCGAACTACCACCATAGAAAAAACTCAAAATAAAAACTGGATAATCAAACACCCATCTGTTTTGTAAAAAAAAAATTAAAGTAATTTTTATTTTTTTTAAAATATAAAAATCAAAACTGGAAGTGTTACCAAACGCTACTTGAATTCGGGACTTCTCGAACTAAAACATGATTAATCACCCGTGTATGTGTAAATAGACTTTAAAAAAGGGAGAGACTACCTTGATTTGGTAACCCAGTTCCAACTAATCTTGAAACTAAAAATAAAATTAATTAGGCCAATTACTTTTATCGTATCGTAATAACTATTCACTTTTGCTTAACACTATCTTAAGAGAAATAGACAAATTCAATAAATGACAGTCTTCATTACTTATACTTCCAAATGTAACTCTAATAATGGTGTTATTTGAGCTACTATCGTGTCACCAACAAGTACCTAGTTAGGAAATTCTCTTCAAACAAAAAACGCAAATTATTATCTAAAGCAATTAGCTCTGCAAAGGTTTCCTCGTGCACCAAATCGTCATCTCCACGTGTGTAGATTCCTCCCCAGGGGAGTGTACACTGTTCAAGTAGCCATCAGGAATGAGGGCTGCAAAGAAGCTTGCAACTGTTGGGAAGTTGTATTGTGCAGTGGAAATGACAAAAGAGGATGGTAACTAGTGGATTCTGCTGATGTAGGCACAATCAGTGCCTTTTCCTTTCTCGATCTCTAGATCTCCGTCTCTGTCTGTGCGTGTGTGTGATGTGACGTTGGAATAATGCACCCTTTTCAAGTTCACAAATTTTGTTATTGTAACAGTACTGTAAGGGTGGTCTCAGAATACTGTAGCCACCCATTTCAAGTTCACAAATTTTATTAATGGAACGGTAATGTAAGGGTGGTCCAAATAGTTAAATATGATTCACAAAAGCTCTTGCCATCACATTGTTTAATATGAAAGCTCTCTTTAGGGGCGAACTTAAAACTTTTCTGTGATGTACTTAGTTTTACAAAGAGTTATAAAACAAACTTCTTAAGAATTTAATCATGTTTGAATGTACTACGTAAGACACACGATAACGTGGTGTCTTCCGATGACTTAGCAACCTTTAAAGATAAGTAGAGGGTCCCCTAATAAAGAGGACAGCCACAACACAATTGGACTCTAAGGACGACATGACATGTGTCTCCATAGAACACAAATAAAAGTGAAAAAGCTTTTTGTCCAAAGAAGTGTTAAAGTTCAGGTAATCCAAAGAGTTCGTGAGTTGGTGAAAGAGGTTCGCTCAATTTTTTTTTTGACTTTTTGGATTTAAACTATGCGGCAAGTGTTTAGGTTTACAAAACATTCACTATTGTTGAGGTGCTAAGATAGCCTATCAACGTTATAGAAGCGAAAGAGACTACTGCTAACAAATTCAACAGCTATTTAAGATGAAAGATGTTCCTTATGTAAAAGTAATTCGGAGTGAAGATTATTCCTAAAAAAACAAATTGCTCTCTTTTTTCTAATATTTATTTCATACTTTGAGTTTAATAATGTGGCATATTTGAAAATTAAAAATCTTAAAATTATTACATACCACCTAGACCTGGCAAAATGTTAACCGTACCCGTTACCCGGTCCAAAATGCCGGGTACGGGTAGCCATTTTCACTACCCGCTGAAATTGGACCCGGACCCGAACCGACCCGTAAAAGCCTGGTAAATTCGGGTCGGTTATCGGGTACCCGTGTTACCCGGTTATATGCCTATATATAATATGTCTAGGGTTTGTTTCTCTCATTTTCTCCCCCACTCGCTTCTGCCTCCCTCACAGATCCCTCTCACAGGTCTCCTCTCTCAACTCTCGCTCTCTCTCACAGATCAGCCAAACTCACGACCACCCTACTCCACCCACGGCACCACGTCGGTCACCCACTAGATCTACCGCATCTCGCCGCCACCGGTCGGTCACTTAGTCTCCCCGTGGCCCCGTCGCCACCAATCGGTCACACCTGTGGCCCCGTTGCCAACGATCGATCACCACCGTCGCTGATACTCCGTGGCCACCAATCAGTCACCCCGTGGCCCTGTGGCCACCGATCGGTCACCACCGTGGTCCCGCAACACCGATCCGTCACCACTGAGGCCCCGTCACCACCGATATGTCGCCACTGTCGTTGACCGTCACTCCGTCGCCTTGCGGTTGTTGGGTCAGTCAGTGGATATTGATGGACGATGATTGTCGTGTGTTCTCGATCTGCAGATTGTTCAGATTGTTTTTTTTTTTCCAGATGGATGGATGTTGAGATTGTTTTTTCTTCAACAGAAAGATGTTATTTTTGTCAAATGAATTTTGATAGATAAACAATGAATTATTTGACTTTTGGAGGTTAAAATATGTCTAATTAGTATGTAATTAGATTATGTTTAATTTGAAAAATAATTAATTAGAAATTAATGATTTACCCGCGGGTAATACCCTACCCGCCAGGGTAGGGTACGGATCCCAGATATTCGTACCCGGAAAAATCCGGGTATAAATTACCCGACCCGATTTTACCCGGATCCGTCAGGGTATTACCCGTACCCGCGCGGGTCGACCGTTTGCCAGGTCTAATACCACCCCATATATGAAAATTTTGAGTTTGAATTGTGTAGCGTCGTTCGGTATTCAACTTTTGTAAAACCTTTTATAGTAAATGTCCAAAAGGAAAATATAAGTTTAAAAATCTTCGCTTGCGAAAGGGTCCGGACAATTGTTAACACCTTCAATATAAATATAAATATAAATAAATAAATAAAAATTGAAAAAGGTAGAAGATGAAGCAATATATTAAGCAAAGTCCACATCCTCGGTATCTCGATGCTCAATCTTTGAAAGTTTCACTTTCCAACAACCAATGAAAGACTATATTAAACAGACTGGGAATGAAATTGCCTTTCTAGGTCACCTTTCCATTAAAACCTGCCTTTTTTGTGTTACCAAAACTGTAACGCATTTCCCACTAATTAATGCGATCTACATTTATCCTTGCTTTTCCTTCCTACAATTGTTAACATGATCACCATTAACCCCTTTTCCCAATCGTGTCGTCTTGTCTTTCCTCAACTTGAATAACATTTTCGAGTCTCAGTTGTGAGTCTTGTTAAAATGGAAAGGTACACTTGATGGTGTGTAATCCATTACGTGAAAAGGGATCACAAAAAGGCTGGATGAACATTAGTTAGTGGCTCGGTGTTAGGGTGACAAACACTTTAAGACGTATTGTTAATAACTGCGTGATAGGTTTTGAGCTTGAATCTGGGTAGAAAATGAGTTAAAGTTTCACTAGATTCTTATCTCAGATGCAAGTTTAATTGGTACGTCTTTTCTAAAACATTTGATAATGAGTTTGTTCCAAAAAGCCAAACGTGTTCTTCGTTCTATTATCCACAAGAAAAGAAAGACCAATAAAGAAGATAAAGTAGGACCACCACATGTTGTAAGGAGCCAAAAAACTGGACATTAATCGGGACATAAGAGGAGCGAGAAGAAGTTATTTGCAACTGTGCATTGAGATGTTGTACGTCATGCAATTTAGTGCTAAATTTTCTTTCATAAGACTTTTCTAGTGTTGTAATCTATATATAATATATAATAAGCAAAACGAGAGGCGAAACGAAGCGAGAGCTTTTTTGGGCGACACATCATCACAGATATATGACTTCTTTACTCGACATGTCATCACATTATATTTTCAATGTGAAATAGAAATATAAAACTCTAATTAAGCCTTACATAATTAATTGAAAGACTAATTCTAAATATTTTAAAACTCTAATTGATTCCTGAACTAACTTATTAGGACTTAATTTTGATTATTATACTCTTAAAATCACTATCTAATATGAATATAAAAGTTCATATATCTTAAAAATGAAAATAACATACTAAATTTAGAAGAGGAAAAAAAATGATGCTACAATTGAGAATATTATCTTGAATGAAATTCTTATTTCTTGATAAATTAATTTTCAAGTTATTAAGCCTAATATAATTGAATTTTTTTAAAATGTTCTAAAACTCTAACTGTTTGATGAGCTAACTTATTAGGACTTAATTTTTTGACTATTGTATCCTTAAAACCACTCTCTAATATGAATATAAAAATTTATATATCTTAAAAATGAAAATAACAAGTTAAATTTAGAAGAGACGAAAACAAACTAAGCCTTATATAATTTTAAAACCAACTCTAAACGTTCTAAAACTCTAATTGATTCATGAACTAACATATCAGGACTTAATTAACTATCTACTATGAATATAAAAATTCATATCTTAAAAACAAAAATAACATACTAGATTTAGAAAAAGGAAAAGAAATGATGCTAAAATTGAGAATATTATCTTTGATGGGGTTCTTATTTTTTATAAATTAATTTTCATATTATAAAACTTTATATAATTAAAAAAAATAAATTTTAAACATTCTAAAACTATAACTGATTGATGAACTAACTTACTAGGACTTAATTTTGACTATTATATCCTTAAAACTACTCTCTAATGCGAATATAAAAATTCTTATATATTAAAAATGAAATAACATATTAGATTTATAAGAGAAAGAAAAATGGTGTTACAATTGAGAATATTATCTTGGATGTGGTTCTTATTTTTTGATAAGTTAATTTCTATATTACTAAGCGTTATATAATTGAAAAATAAATTCTAAAGTTCTTAAATTCTAACTGATTGATTAATTAACTTATTAGGACTTAATTTTGACTATTATATCATTAAAATCACTATCTAATATGAATATAAAAATTCATATTTTTTAAAAAAGAAAATAACTAGATCTAGAAAAGAAAAAAATGATGCTACAATTGAGAATATTGTCTTGGATAGGGTTCTTATGTCTTGACAAGTTAGTTTCCATATTAGTAAGTCTTAGATAATTGAAAAACTAATTCTAAATATTCAGAAACTCTAACTGATTGATAAATTAATTTACTAGGACTTTATTTTGACTATGGCATCTTAAAAACATTCTGTAATATGAATATAAAATTCATATATCATAAAAATGAAAATAACATGCTAGATTTAAAAGTGAAAAAATGCTACAATTCAGATTGAAATAATAAAATAATATACTATTTTTTAAAAAAATTTAAAATTATAAAATTTGCTTACTGTAATTGATGTAATGATTTGACGCACAAATAACAAATGATTGAACAATTATTATTCATTAAAATTATAATAATGATGAAGCTTACTCATAAATCTGATATTTGAAAAGAACTTAAAGCTATGTACTAAACATGTCAATGTTTCTAAAGGTACACAAATAATATTTTGGATGTGATCTCTATTTTTAAGTTTATTTAATTTTGGAGGAACTATATAAGGGATATACGAGGAAGCCTTATATAATGTGACAACTAATTCTAAAACTCTAATTATACGAATTTTTTAGGATTTGATTTCGAATATTGTGTTCTAAAAACAAACTATCTCATACAAAGACAAAATACAACGCATCTAAAAAATATAACTTATGGATACTTAGAATAAAAAATTATGATACAGTTAATTTAATGTAATAAATGTATGTTTATTTACACATAAATAGTCATTTCAAGAATTATCTATATAATATATCAAATCAATAATCAAATTACATGACAATTTTTTGCTTTGAGAAGACCGGACGATCAACAAAGTAGCTATATAAGCATATATGAGATTTTGAAAAGATATCACATATGTATTAAAAAAAAAAAGTGCAATCAAATCAAATAATTCTTAATTACTATAGTGTTATTAATTGTCTTGGATGAGGTCCCGATTCCTTGATAAGTTAATTTGCATATCAGTAAGCCTTATAATTGAATAACTAATTTTAATCATTCTAAAATTATAACTAATTAATGAACTAACTTATTAGGACTTAATTTTAATTATTGTATCCTTAAAAGTACTTTCTAATATGAATAAGCAAACATATATAAATAGAAATAACATATTAGATTTAAAAGAAAAAAATGATGTTATAATTGAGATTGAAGCAATAAAAATAATTTAGCAATTAATCATATTTATTTTAATATATACTTATCATATCAATGTAAAGATTTATCAAATATAATATATAACTTTTAGAATCCTTTTGGTAAAATAAAAAATTGACCATTTTTTTTGGATGGGACCATACAAGTAACAAATGACTGTCTAATTATTATCAATTAAGATTGTAATAATGATAAAGCTTATTCATAAATTTGATAATTGAAAAGAATTTAAGAGTATATATCCAAATGTATACAAATATTATTTTTGATGTGATTCATATTTTTAAGTTTATTTAGTTATGCAGGAACTATGCGAGGACTTTATTAAAAACCTTATATAATTTGAGAAATAGTTCTAAAAAAAATTTACTAATTTATTAGGATTTAATGTCCTTTAAATGATCTTTCTCATATGATGATAAATGTATCTAGAAAACAAAATAATATATGAGATTTAGAAGAAAAAAATATGTTACAGTTAATTTAAGTTTATTATAATGTAATAAATGTGTGCGTGTGTGCGCGCGCGTGACACACACATAACATAATCATTACAAAAAATTATCGATGTAACATATAAGATCAATAATGCAATTATTGGACCGTTTTTTTTTTTTTTGCTTTGATAACACCGTAAAATAATCAAAGTATCCACATCACATATATGAGATTTTGAAAAGAAATTACACATGTATAAAAAAAAGGGTATAGTTAAATAAAATAATTTTTATTCATTCTAAAATTCTAATCATTCTAAATTTCTACCTACTCAATATACTATCTATTAAGACTTCTTTTTTATAATTATATCCTTAAAATTTAAAAAGTAATTCTAATCGTTCTAAAACTCAACCTTATTACTATATTAACTTATTAGAACTTAATATTGACTATTGTATATTCAAAATTACTCTCTAATATGAATATAAAATTTTCTATCTATAAAAAATAAAAATAATATTCTCACTTCAGAAGAAAAAATTATTTAAAAACTAATTCTAATCATTCTAAAATTCTACATAATCAATATACTAATATATTAAGACTTCACTTTGACAACAATGTCCTTAAAAGTGTTTTCTAATATGAAAATTAAAATTCATAAACCCAAAAAAAATAACTTATAAGATTTAGAATAAAATGTGATCTAATAACTAATTAAATTTTAATAGGATCCTTATTTTTGTATCTAATTAATTTTGCAGAGTAACGAGGTTTTCTGTAAGCTCTATGTAATTCGAAAAAAACTAATCCTAATCATCCTAAAACTCAACCTAATCATTATATTAACTTATTAGGACTTAATATTACTATTATATCTTCAAAACTACTCTCTAATATGAATATAAATATTCTCTCTCTCTCTCTCTCTCTCTCTCTCTCTCTCTCTCTCACACACACACACACACACTCTTAAACGGAAATAATACTTTCGATTTAGAAGAAAATTTTAATATTACAATTAAGATTAAACAACTTATGAGACTTAGAAAAAAAATGATCTAAAAATTGATTTGAATTTTGATAGGTACCTTATTTTTAAATTTGATTAATTTTACAACAATAATGAAGATTGTATATTTTAAGAATTAGTTCTAAACATTTTAGAACTCAATCTAATCAATACACTTACTTATTATGACTTAATTTTGACTATTATATTATTGAAACCACTCTTTAATTTGAATATAAAAGTTCATATATCAAAAAAATAAAAATAACATATTAGATATAGAAAGGAAACAAATGACATTCTAATTAATTCAGTAAAATGTAATATCATTATTCACACACACACAATACTCATCGTTAAAAATTAATAATGTGATATATAGATTTAATAAATAAATTATAAGTCAGCATTTTTTTAATAAGACCTCATGACAACCAAACTGGTTATAAATTATATATAAGGATTTGAAAAACAAATCAAACTCTTTATGTTTAAAATTTTGTGGTATAATTGTCGTGATATCTTTAAACCTTATAAATCTTGACAATTAATTGTACAACTTTTAAACTCTATCACACACGCACACACACACACACACACACACACACACACACACACACACACACACACACACACACACACATATATATATATATATATATATATATATATATATATTATATATGGGAGACGATCCCTGTCGACCGGTGGGAAAAAACTTATTTCTCCACCAAACCGCTACTCTTTGTAGCGGTTGCAATTATTCCTCACAAAAACCCAACCGCAACACTTTGTTACGGTTGGAACAATTGAGCGAATAGCCCAGCCGCAACTAAGAGTTGCGGTTGGCATCATGAGTTTCAAAAGCCAACCGCAACTCTTTGTTGCGGTTGCGCCCCCTCCCACTCTTCTCCTTCCCCCTCCCCATGGCCCCACTTGTCTTTTTCCCCTTCCCTCATGGCCCCCCCTTCCCCCCGTCCTTCCCTCCCCCCATGGCCCCCACATGCCCAACCGCAACAAAGAGTTGCGGTTGGCCCCTTCCCCCCAGCCACGTGGCATCCCCCTTCCTGCCACGTGGCCTTTCCCCTTCCCCCTGTCCTCCCCTCCCCCGCCACGTGGCCTTTCCCCTTCCCCTATGGCCCCCTTCCCCCTGTCCTCCCCTTCCCCCATGGCCCCCCCATGCCCAATCGCAACAAAGAGTTGCGGTTGGCCCCCCTTCCCCCGGCCACGTGGTGTCCCCCTTCCCCCGCCACGTGGCCCATCCCCCTCCCCATGGCCCCCTCCATGCTCAACCGCAACAAAGTGTTGCGGTCCCCCGTGATGGCCCCCCCTTCCCCCTCCCATGATGCCACGTGGTGTCCTTCCCCTTACTCACGGATTTTTTTCTTGTCTTCTTTCTTTTCTCTCCTTCACTTTTTTCTCTTTATAATCCCTCCTCCCCGAACCCTTTCTTTCACTCTCCATCATCTTTACCAACTGTCTTCATACTCCATATCTCACCTACATAGTCTCCACAACAATACAAACAAAAAAATTTTACGCTAGAAGATCGGTGGATTTTTCTTTAAATATATCAAGTCAAAACAAGTAAGCATTTTGAATTTTTTTATAATTTAATGTTAATTTCAAAGTTCAAAAATAGTCATTGTAGATTCAAATTGAAGATAACAAAAATACAAATTGAAGGAAACAAAAATCAGATCAATCGGAGATCGGATGAGCGGTATTACATTTATAGATTCCAAAATAGCAATTTTTTAGGGCGTCAAAATTAGGATTTTTCACGAATTTATAAGAAAATAGCTAGAGCTAGATTTTGCCAAAGTACAAAAAAGAGACCCTAGTTATTTTTAAAAGATCTATATCAAGGAAGAATTTTCAGATTTTTCCAAAGACTGGAAAGGGGTTAACTGATACGGGGAACCTTGTAACTTTGCAGTATAATTTAAAATATCAAGCCAGCGTGATTTTACGCAAAACTTTTATGAGAACCCTAGGATTTTGGGAAGTTCCATCCCCCAGGAATTCGGGCTATTCCAAAGTCGTTAGCTATTTTTTTGGCCGAACAGGCTTTTAAGCGCTCAATCCAGACACCGGTTCAGGATTTTTGGCCGAAAAGTCCGTAGAATACTTTTTAGATCAAGAATGAATTCGGAAAGCTTAAAATAGTATTTCAAAGCACTTTTGAGATTGTTCTGATGCCAGGGGCATTTTGATAATTTGTCACCCCGAGAGGGGTATTTTGGTAATTTTATGGTGTTAAGTTTTTCAAAGGACTTTTTAGTCCAGAAATGTAAGTAAAACACCTGAAAAGTTGTTTTGAAGCTGGTTTGAGGCGTTAGGTTGATAATGAACCCCCAAGGGCATTTCGGTAATTTGCCGCTCATCGGGGGTATTTTGGTAATTGAACATTGTAGCACAACTGGAGAAAATAATTTTTATGTAAGACACCCGAAAAGTTATTTTAAAGTTGTTCTGAGATGTTTGTTGGGTCGATGGCTGCCAGGGGGTATTTTGCATAAGTTGGGGGTGTTTTGGTAACTCATCCCCTTTAAATTTTGATAAAGAAAATATTTGGTATATAATTGATGTAATACATTTAAAAAGTGGTTTTAAAGCGGTTTTGAGGTGTTGGGGCTGTAGCGGCCATCAGGGGGTATATTGCTAAATAACCACGTTGGTGCTAAATTTTAGAGAACTAGCGTAATTAAGCGTTCGGAGTGGTGAGAAGTGAGGAATTGTTTTAATACATTGAAATAATGAGATAATGACTATTGCTAATGCGTTGGTAAGCTAGGTTAAAGATCCATTTATAGTTTTGGAATGTAAATATTATGGATGCTAAGTTGGTTTACGATTATATTTTGTTCTTAGATATATGGATTTCAACGCCGGACCTCATGATACATCAATCCTATACGATGACGATGACCACGTCGCGAGGCACGTATTTGACGGTGTCGATAGGGGTGTTTTGGAAATAATTCAAAGCACAAGTCACCACGATGAGTGGGTACTAAACGAGGAACAAATACAACTATTACACCGTCAAAATTTATCTATGTTCACCGATCCCGGGATTTGGTCTCGACACTTTCGAGCTCTTTCCTTTTCCGCATGATGGAATGAACATTGCTAGTATTATATTAAAAGCATGTACCACGTTTAAATTAAAGGATAAGATTATGAGTATTAGTTTTGATAATGCTTCGGATTTATGCTTGGAATCCCATGTCACTGGTAAACCCATTACTTGTGTTTGTCAAAATTTTTGCATGGTTAGCTGAAGATATTCTAGTCAAAATTTGACGGCGTATGTTAATAGTTCGAGTCCGAGAACACAACAATTTAAAACGTTTTGTGTTGAATATAATATGCCTTGTAGGAGAGCAATTACAGATGTGGTCCACAGGTGGAACTCTACATACCATATGCTTTTACACATTTTGGCATATAGAGAAGTCTATACGCATTTTCTACTATTTGTTCCCAGCCGGCTTGCCAACTCAAGAGGAATGGCAGATGGCCACTGTGCACCCCCAACCCTATGGTGTTCCAGGAGGATCTTCAGGAGGTATACTCGTATTCGTGGGGTTCAGCTGTCCTTGCACACTTTGATCGAGCACTGCACAAAGCTACGAGAAACGGTGCCAAGTCCATTGCCGCTTGCCTCACTCTATTACAGGTTTGATCATTTATTTTCTTGGTTGACGTGTCAATATATTCGTGCAAAATGTGCTAATCGCCAGTAATGTTTGCATTCACAAGTTTGGTCTTACGAGAAACTACCCAGTCTCATCCATAACCGCGGGAATTTACGATGAGACGTGGCCTAGGGTGTGGCCTGGGGGCCTACGACCAATCGGATGAGCGGGTAGACCCGCAGAACCATCTAAAGTTCTATCGGGGGGAACTAGAGATACTCAATGCATCCCAGGTAACGTCAGCCATATAGCAAGGTGATGCATCGGTTGGACTGAGTGGTGTTGGCAACTTCCGGTGTCGTACATGTTGGCAGGTTTGCTTCGGGTGCCACTTATTCACTTCGAGGTATGTGAGTTTCAGATGCCCGAGAGCAACAAGGCAAGCTGGCTGTCTACAAGGGATACCAAAACCTGCTGTAGACATGCACCATACAGGAGTGGTCGAGGGCCGAACTTCAAGGTGTCCTGATGCCTTGAATTTGTCAAGTTTTGAGGTGCAACAGTGGAATACAAGGCAAGAAACAAAGATAGACTTGTATCACTGAAACCAACAGCATCAGCACGAGGAGTACAACAATGGACTTAAGGTGACAAGCACGAAGGTGAATCGCCCTTCCCAGGCGAGGAAGACATCGTATGCGCCACGTGAGATCTATGACCAGTTCTGGGCATTGAACATTGTAAGTCATGCTAGTGTTGTTTCAATTTTTATTTGTGCACCTTATCTACCATGCCTGAAATGACTACCCATATTTTGTATGCATGTTTTTTAGGTTGACCAGGGCACTGAGGTGTTCAAGCAGCTGGAGGGGTTTGACTGGTTTGTCGCGCAGGCTCCTGACAATCTCAAGAGGTCCATTGAGAGGTACAAGACTGAAGTTCAAAACTTTAGTCTTGTGTCCCGGGGTTACCAAGGAGTCGTCAAGTCGCTTGCCTCCTGACGCGTACGACTATCAGCCCCAGAGACAGGTGTGGGAGCCGTCTACTCGCTTGCCTCCTGACGCGTACGACTCTCAGTCCCAAAGTCAGGTGTGGGAGCCGTCTACTCTCTTCCCTCCTGACGCGTACGACTATCAGCCCCAGAGTCAGGTGTGGGATCCATCTACTCGCTTGCCTCCTGACGCGTACGACTCTCAGCCCCAGATTCAGGTGACCCAAGTAGGAATCCAGGCATTGCGCCTAAGCATCCGGTCGGATAAAGGACAACCGATGAAGCCATTGAGTCCGGCCAAAAGGGATTGGATCGACCGGCACTACTTTGGGCATGAGCTAATCGCTACAGCAGACTTTCCTGTTGCTTCATTCCTAGCTCACTCTGATCTAAGACTGTTGGCGCCGAACACAGATATTTCGAATTTTCTCATTGACGCTTATATAGATCTACTGCGTGTTAGAGAGCTAAATTATAACCCCTGCCAAACTTTGAAGCTCAACATGTATGCCTCTTTTGTTATCCCCTTCATGGTGAATAGCATGAAGGAGTTCACAGAATGGAGGAGGAAGCGAGGGACAAGCAAGGGTGAATGGCGACCATCTCCAAACGTGCTTTCCTACTTGAACGCGGACTATCAATGTCACGCAGCTGAGGCGAACCTAATCATGCTACCTGCTCTTCATGCAAGCCACTTCTTTCTATTAGTTCTTTTTCCAGAGAATAAAGTGGTCCACATATACGATAGCCTAAGGGAAGACGGACCTGGTCTGCAGCTGGCGCAGATGTACTCCACATACATCAATGCAGTGGTTAGTTTATATCTTGACCTTCACTCATAGTCTATTCTTCTTGTTACATAGGCTTGATAACCTTTTTTATTGTTGGATGCAGACTACTATCATTCCACTAGCGTGTCGACATTTTAAGGGGGAAGCCATCACGAGCAAAACAATGATAGATCCTTGGACGGTCGTGACGATAGAAAATCGACCAAAGCAATATAACAGTCATGATTGCGGGATTTACGTCCTCAAGTACATGGACTACATAGCTCGCTCAGATGTGCTCGAATATGATACGTGGTCTCGAAACGATGCCTTGACGTTCAGATATAGGATAACCTGGGAGCTGAAAAAGGGTGTAGCTAGACGCCTTCCTTACCATTATCCTGAGATGTAGTAGATGTTTGTATGTTTTATTATTACTATTGTTGGATTTTGGATATTAAGGTTTGAAATTGAATTAGCCTTATTA